>ML795267.1:232190-253986 GCA_009831015.1 Picea engelmannii
TTTATGGATGACTTTACTCCTTATGGTGTCTCTTTTCAGGAAGCACTGGAAAACCTTGAGAAGGTACTTAAACGATGCATACAAGCTCAACTTTCCTTAAGCACAGAAAAATGCCATATGATGATGAGTGAAGGAATAGTGCTGGGACATTTTATCTCATCTCAAGGAATTCACGTAGACCCGTCCAAAATACAAGTCATTAAGGAACTTCCTACTCCCAAAACTCAAACAAAGGTAAGAAGCTTTCTAGGGCATGCTGGATACTATAGAAGATTTATTAAGAATTTTTCCAAGATAGCCTCTCCCCTGTTTGTTTTACTGATGAAAAATTTTGAATTCAATTGGACTAATTTTTATCAAGAAGCATTTAATACACTTAAACATCAGTTATCTATAGCTCCTATCCTTAGATGACCTGATTGGACACTCCCCTTTCACATATCCTCCGATGCTTCAGACACTGCTATAGGAGCTGTCTTGGGACAGGAAGAAGATCACCTCCCTTATGCTATATATTTCATCAGCAAGAATATGTCCCCTGGTGAACTCAATTATACAGTCACCGAGAAGGAATTCCTAGCAGTTATCTATGCAATTAATAAATTTAGACATTACATTACTGTCTATTCTACTTTTTTCCATACGATCACTCAACTATCAAATACTTAATGAATAAACCTATCACAAATGCTAGAGTCACCAGATGGCTGCTGTTATTGCAAGAATTTGATATTACAATTGTAGATAGACCAGGAAAAGAGAATGTAGTTGCTGATTTCCTTTCTCGATTGACACTTTATGATGATACCCCAGTGGATGATTCCTTTCCTGATGAATACCTATTTGCAGTTCCTGCTCACTCACCTTGGTATGTAGATATTGCTAATTACTTGGTTGCAGGGAAGTTACCATCACACCTATCCTACCGAGAAAAGAAAAGTATCATTCATCAAAGTGCTCAGTATAGTTGGATCAGTGGGTACCTTTTCCATACAGGAGATGATCAAGAAATCCGAAGGTGTGTTCGAGAAGATGAGGTGTATGATCTATTGAAAGCTTGTCATGATGGCCCTTGTGGAGGGCATTTTGCTGATAAGAGGACATCATACAAAATTCTCAGGATGGGGTACTATTGGCCTTCACTCTTCAAAGATGCAAATAAATATGTCAAGGCCTGTGATAGCTGCCAAAGAGTAGGCCAACCTAATCATAGAGATGAAATGCCATTAAACCCCTAGGTAGTACTTGAACCATTTGAAAGATGGGCCTTAGACATCATAGGACCCATCAATCCTCCATCCAATCAAAACGTTTATATACTGGTCTGCATAGACTACATGAGTAAATGGGTGGAAGCCAAGGCACTCCACAGAGCAACTGAAGAAGCAGTTATAAATTTCTTATTCAAAGACATCTTCACTAGATTTGGAATGCCAAGAGAATTAGTCACAGATGGAGGACCTCCTTTCTCTTCTCATGGGTTCAAAGCCACCCTTCAGAAATATCATATTCAGCAGAGAATGACTACAGCATACCACCCCCAAGCCAATGGATAGGTGGAAAGCACAAATAAAGTAATAGAAGCCATTCTCACAAAAACAGTGAAGGAAAGTAAAAAGGATTGGTCCTACAGGCTCCTTGAAGCACTATGGGCCTACAGAACTACCTGGAGAAACACTACAGGATTTTCTCCTTATGAATTAGTCTATGGAAAGAGCGCTATTTTTCCTGTGGAATTTGAGATAAAGACCTTAAGGACTGCTTTAGCTGCCAACCTCGATCTAAACGATGCACAAACAGCCAGGTTGCAGCAGCTTAATGAACTAGAAGAGAAAAGACTAGATGTCATTCAACAAACAACCATAATTCAACAGCAAAGATCAAAATGGCATGACAAAAATATCAAGATCAAGCAGTTCCAGAAAGGTAATTGGGCCCTACTGTATGATTCCCGGTTCAAATAATTTCAAGGGAAATTGCGTACAAGATGGCTTGGCCCTTACGAAATAGACACAGTTTTCCCCAATGGAACAGTAAGGCTCCTCACAATCGATGACTCCAGAACTCCGTTACTTGTAAATGGTCATCGGCTCCATCTGTACCAGCAACCTATTTCTAAAGAAGACTTTAAGGCCACATGCATGGCAGACGCTCATTTGCTCTTCATTGAGGGGGGTCTCTACCCCTAATAACAATTAATTCTTTTAAATTAATTTTTCTTTAGTATTAGATTAGATTAGATTTTATTTACTAATAATCCCTGTCAAGAAATACCATGCTACAGTCGATTTTTGCAGACCCCCGATCGAAGCACAGCCACTAGGAGAGGACGATCCTACTTTAAGAGACAAGCTTTCACGATGCTGAAACACCACTGTTCAGCACTGTTGACTTTCACGATGCTGAAACACCATTGTTCAGCACTGTTCATTTTTCCCCGATGCTGAAACACCATTGTTCAACACTTTTCATTGTTCCCACTCCCAAAACACTACAACCCGCCATCTCCTCACCATCCTTCACCGACGAAACAACACCGTCTAGCTATTGTTTCGCCTTTTCTCTTCAACCCTTCATCATTTTTTTTCTGATGCTGAAACACCACTGTTCAGCACTGTCATTTTTTTCCCGATGCCGAAACACCACTATTCAGCACTTTTCATTCTTCCCACTCCCAAAACACTACATCCCGCCATCTCCTCACCATCCTTCACCGACGAAACAACACCGTCCAGCTATTGTTTCACCTTTTCTCTTCGACCCTTCATCATTTTTCCCGATGCTGAAACACCATTGTTCAGCACTGTCATTTTCCCCACTGTTGAAACACCACTGTTCAACACTCTCATCATTTCTTCCGATGCTGACACACCATCGTTCAACACTTTTTGACTTTCTTCCGATGCTGAAACACCATTCATCAGCAGTTCTTCATCTACAACAATTATTTCGTTCTTCCCTATTGCTGAAACACCAGTCTTTCACCATCGTCTGTCAGCAAGCTTCTACACCCTCAAGTTATAGTTTGTCCTTCTAGTCAGCAATCCTCGACACAATCAAAGGTCTCCGCCACAACAGGACTACCACGGACAGGCATGATATCTTGTTGGCAGAACGAATCAAACGGTAAGGTGAGGTACGTAAATATTATGTAATTCAGTTAGGCGATAGTTAATGAGAAAGATTTTTAGCCATTATGACCATTCAAGTGAAATTATTACTAATCGCACTTGATGGGAGGGTAAGTACACATCAAATCCACGATACCATCATTTCATCCGATTTCACCGCCGCCATCCCCATTTCACCACCTTTTCGTGCATTTAACCACTATTCCCGCATAGTCGCTCGGAAAACTCACTCTGTGCAGAGATGATACACAAACTCTCGATGCTGTAACTTACTGAGCTAGTAGCCATGGGAGGATCCATCATACAAAATGAGCCCGCCACCACAGCGCTGCTCGAACACTATCCAGCAACGTATCAAATCTTCGAGCAGGCAGGGTGGCTTGATTACTTCCACAGACTTCTGGCATATAATGAACAACAAATCCTACAGTTTGCCCGAAATCTTCAGGAGAACCATTATGTTGTTGCAGGCGTCTGAATATCTATAACAGAAGAAGACATAGCAGCAGTTGCAGGCCTCCCTAGCGACGACAATCGTATGTTCAGCCGCAAGCATATCATCAACAGCGTTCAGCAGAACTTCTTCCTGCCTGGGGAACGAATCGAATTGAAAGGCAGGGGTGTTCAGCTCAGATCATTGCCACCACCATGGCCGGAGGTCTCCAGATTCATCAAGCACTACCTGACCTGCGAAGGTCGCTATCAGGTAGTCTACCAGCATGACTTCCTTTTTCTTTCTCATTTAAGGCATAACAGACGAGTCAATCTTCCCTATTATTTGTTGGTCTATTTGAAGAATATGGCACATTACTGTCGAAAGGCAAAGGATCCAACCCTGTCACTTACCCACCACCGACTTGTTCAATTACTCATCAACAGGGGTTTTGAACAGCAAAACCATCCACCCATAAACCCTCAACCAGCTACCGAAATTCCCCAGGAGAAACAACAGGAAAACCCCCCAGACTTCCCCGAAGTACCCAATATCCCACCAACAAAACCAACCAGTCCAGTCAATTCCCCTGCCCCACCATATCCACCACATACCCTACCAGAGTCATCTACTCCTGCCCTTCATATTCTCAGTGATGACTCTGAATCAGAAAATGTTGCCTGCCCTATCATTCAGGAAAGACCTCTACGAAAACGAAAACAGATTGCCCCCTTTCCACCCTTCTTGCACAAAAAGAGAACAAGAGCCTCAATGAGGCCACCCTTGATGACCACTACCCTAGACACCCCACCAATTCGACTAACACACCGTCCACCTCTAACCTTTCCAACCTCGGGATCTTTGCCTATTTTAGCCGCGGGCACTGCAACACAAGAACCAGATGCCCAGGATAATGTAACACCATCTACCTCAAAGAAAGTAGCTACAACACAAGAACCAGCTACTCACTCCGTGGATGAAACACAAGAACCAACCACCGATATGGAGTTACAGGAACTAGATGCCCAGACATCATTTGTTTCAAATAAAGTGGCTGAAACACAAGAACCAACCACTGACTTTGAAATTGAATTACAGGAATCACAGGCCCAAGAGATTGAAACACCATCTGTATCATATAAAGTGGCTGAAACACAAGAACCAGCCGCTGACATTGACGTGGAGTTACAAGAACCAGATGCCCAGACATCAATTGTTTCAAATGAAGTGGCTGAAACACAAGAACCAACCACTGACACAGAAATTGATATGCAAGAATTAGAGGCCCCGGGTGCTACGGCTGAAACACAAGAACTAGCCGCTCACATTGACAGTGAAATGCAGGAATCAGAAGTTGAAGGGGCTGAAACACTACTCTCCTTACTCCAAGAGGCTGAAACACAAGCATCAGCTGCCACTCCCGTAGCTGCTCCACAAGAACCAGCTCATGAGGCTATGACTGCAACACAAGAACCAGTCATCTCTAAATCCAAACGAACAATGGCCGATGTCTTGGAAGAAAACAAGTTTTTAAAGTCTCAGTTGGAAGCATATCAGCAAGAATTAGCCAGGGCAAAGAAGGCATACGAACAAGAGATAAATTCGTACACCTTATCCCGAACAACAACCTTGTCAGAAAAGACTATAGAGTGTGTGTGTAAAGAATACATGTGTTGCCAATGTGGCGATGTTTACCATTAGGCAGGCTATCAAGTAATTCAAGTCCCAGTGCCTGGGGCAGCCCCTACTCCTTCACCTTTCGAAGTCAAGAGAGAACCTGCTGCAACACAAGAACCAGCAGGCCCTAGCAAGCTCAAGACTGAACCTGCTGCAACACAAGAACCAACAGGCCCTCCCAAGCTGAAGACTGAGCCCTGCATTATAACAAAGGAAGCCCCTATCTTTGTCAACTTGGCTGTACAGACCGTGCCGATGGAAGAATTTACACCTCCCAATCAGGCCCATCTCTCCACTTCCAGGGAACAATCTACTCAAACCGTACCTCATCCCACTACTTCCACTGCTGAAACACAGACTCAGTTATGGGATGAACACACAGAAATACAAAAATGGAAGAAAGAATATGCTGAAACTCAATCCAAAAACTTGCAAGTGCACAAACAAATCTGGATCAATCACACTTTCTCTAACTAGGAAGCTCTAGAGCAGATACGTGAGGAAGCTCGTGAGCTTAAGAAGAAGAACAAAGAATTGAAAGGCAGATTGGTCCTTGTCTTTGATTTGGTGCAGAAGTTGTTGGCCACAAGGAAGCCATCTTGTAACTACTCCTTATTTCTGATGGAGAGACTCACATTCTTTCAGATCAAATCCATTCTAGAAGGTAAATCCCATGCGATAATACAATCAGCAGATTTTATCAAAACTTTTGTAGCTGCCTCTACCAGGGATCAGCACCTCCTCTGTGAGGCATACTTTCATAATGAGTCTATTCCAGAAAACAGGTTGCTAAACATAAATCCCCTTGTTGGAGACATCCAAATCAGAGCATTCACCTCTTTTCTCCTCAACCAAATTATTTGGCAAGATGACTTTTTGGCTGCCCAGCACAATGAAGACAATCGCCTCCTCTGGATTAGACCAGAACCACAGAGGGCAGCTACCTTTATCTCACAATATTATGAGTTCTTAAAACAACTAGGGGTGACTGAACATGTTCAGCAGCTACAATCAGAGGTGCTCCAGGATTGTGAGGACATTATCAGATCCATAGAGATTCCTGCTCTCCAGGCCAATAACCTATTCTGGCAGCAATCCACAGAGAAGAGACAACAGCACAATCCTTTTGGTCCTGCCAACTTGGAAGTAGCAATTTCCATGATACCCAACTACATCCAGTGTATTAGGCATTGTGTTGAAAACTGGATAGGGTACAAATTTTATTTTCCCATTCTCTGGTTGCCAATAGAAAGGTATCAAGTCAGTTATAAGCTGCCTAAGAAGGCAGAAATAGCATCATGGCAAATATTGCAGCAGGTACAGGGGTTTAGAACGCCAACGCACAGTACCTTCCAGAGTTACAGCGTGAGTAACTTACATGATCAGAGTCGGTATCAAGACTCTAATTCAGAGTGAGTTGCCTGAGGACATGCAACACCTTGAGTTGGGGGGGATGTTAGGACCACACTATGTACCTTTTTGCCTATACTTTTTTCCATTAGTATACTCTTGATCACCTATATTTAGACTCATACTATCACTTTATCTGATCATCCCAAAGGTACGCAACATCCCTTCTCATTACTATACGTTTAATCTGTTTTGCATAATATTTTACATTACTCTCGTACTTGACTATTGATTAAAAATGCATTAAGTGTTCAAAACTGCAAATTAGCATTTGAGGCCTATGCTGAAACACAGAACTGTCCAAGGTCGTCGTTGCTGAAACACAAAACTGATGCTGAAACATGGAGTTGCTATACAGTCCGAGGTCGCAGATGCTGAGACACAGAGCTGCTATACAGTCCAAGGTAGCAGATGCCGAAACACAGAGCTGTTACACAGTCCAGAGTTGCAGATGCTGAAACACAGAGGAAACCGCCAGGACCGACGATGCTGAAACACAAGGAAGTCGTTACAGTCAGCGGTCAACAAGCTCTAACCGTCGTTCCTACACAAGAAAGCCGACACAGTCAGAGCGCAATTCACGTGGTTGAAACAACCCGTGAATTGCGATGCTGAAACAACATCAACAGCAACGAGAAGAAGCTGTTACACCAACTGTAACAGCAATACCTCATCCAGCTCCTGTAATAGCATTATGTTGCGTGAAGATAGGACTAAGATATGCATTGTAACTATTGTATTGAAGGGATTTCCTCTTTAAATAAGAGGAAATCATCATTCGAGGGATCGAAGTTTTATGTATTGAAATGCTTCAGAGAGAGGGAAGCACTTTATTTTCTCAGACTGTAATATGACATTTTGACAGATGAATAGAAAATTGTTTTGAGCATCCGTCTCTAAGCTTTTTCGTCTCAGGGGAATCTTGTGAGAAGGGAGGGCCCACCTTCTCCACAAGATTCACCCATTAGTTTATAAGTGTGTTAGTATAATTTATGTTTATGATTTGATTTAACTTGTTGCTGAAACACTATTTTTAATGGATTCCGCTTTGCTGAAACACTACTGACTATGTCTTAGTTTATTGAATGAAAATTGTAATTCTTTTTATCAGCAATCTTGTGTGATGATTTTATGAGGCTAGCCAGGGATTGGGTAAAGGTTCATTCTCAGACAGGAAGGAATCAGAACACCTTGTCTTCTGTAGATTTCATTTAATTCTGCAAGTGTGCTAGCTAGGGATTGGGTAAAGGTTCCTGCTCAGACAGGAAGGAATCAGAACACCTTGTCTTCTGTAGATTTCATTTAATTTTGCAAGTGTGCTAGCCAGGGATTGGGTAAAGGTTCCTGCTCAGACAGGAAGGAATCAGAACACCTTGTATTCTGTAGATTTCATTTAATTCTGCAAGTGTGCTATTCATGGATTGGGTAAAGGTTCCTGCTCAGACAGGAAGGAATCAGAACACCTTATCTTCTGTAGATCTCATTTAATTTTGCAAGTGTGCTAGCCAGGGATTGGGTGAAGGGTTCCTGCTCAGAAAGGAAGGGATTGGACCATCCTGTTCTCTGTAAACTTTAATTCCACAAGTATGCTAAAACATAAATAGAGCTTAAGGCTTCTGCTTAGAAAGGAAGGAACTAGACAACCTTGTTCTCTGTTAGATAGAGTTAATTGTCCTCTGCTTACTGTTTTCATAAAGGAGTGTTATCACTGAAGTCTCTGTTTGAGAGTAAGGGTCATGTTCTCTGATTGTAGAATAGTTGTTCTTTCCCATTGCAAGTGTTATTCTAATGTAATCCAGGATTCTTAGATTAATCTTTAAAGATCTGCAATAGGGAAGTTGCTTTCCTGTGATTTAATTCAAAACTTCAGTTTATTTAAGCAAGTGTGATTAGTATAAGTTTCTTTACTACAACACTAAGTTGCTTTTGGAATTGAGCATATATAGTGCGTGGTTATCTTTGAAACAAAAGACTTCCCTGGGTTGATAATTTATGTATCACTTGGTTGTTTGAATCAATTAAGCAATTATAGTGACCAACAACTCCATGTTGCTCTCAACTGAACCTTTAAATCATTCCTTATCCACAAGTCTTGCAACACTTTTTTCCCTTGCAATCTGACACCCTGACCCATGGAGGAATCTTCCCTGAGTGTCTTTATCCTACATATGTCTCCTTGCCCTGAGAATCAATATGTTCCATGTGCTTGGAACCAGTTTCCTTGCTCATGGCACTCTTTCCTCCTTTGTAAGTTAGCATTATTTTATTCTTTTTCAAGCTCGTTAAAAAATTGAAAAAGACAAAACAAAAAAAATATTCTAAAAAGAAGGGAAGGGATATACATTTCTCTTTTATTCAGAAACAAGACAATCACCCTTGGACAAAGCACATCCTTTCATTTTTTCACCAAGCATTGGGATCTAGTATGACCTTAGGAAGTTGTTCTCGCTACATAGACTTGTGTCCTCCTCCCTTTGGTTACTCTTCCAAACATATTGAGAGTTTGTGGTGTCTCCTGTATCACAGACTTATGTCTATATCACGTTGTCTGAGTCTCATCATTTTTCATGATTTTTTCCAAGGGAAGTTTTATCCAACTTGAGTCGGCCATTCTACAGTTTGTCTCTTGAATTTCATGAGTCGGACATCCCAAGAGTCCAGTCAAGTCTAGATTCAAAATCATTGAAGTTTTGTGCCTGATGATCGATATCCTCTGGTATTTCCCCAACGACATGTCAAATACCTCATAGTAGTGAGTCTTACACTCCTATTGTACTCCTACTTGAGTTGTTTAAGATATTTAAGTTGTTTTTTGAGATATGAAGTCCTCATCTCCATCCACATACATCAATGCTTCTTGAATATGCATATTACATTGTACTTGTATATCTTCAAACGATTTTGAGATGTATATATGTTTGTATTTCTCGTGGATACACTTTATATAGACATTTATATATGACATGGATCTACAGTGTACTTGATTTTCAACCATGATTATTTCATCTCGAGCATGGGTATGCCCGCCTCAGAGAGATTATCATTTTTTTGCAGATGGAACCTCTCGAACTCTAGTCCTGGGCTCACTCGACTTCGTTCCTTCCCACTGGTAAATATATTGTAATGTATTTTGGCCATCAGTTTCTCTTCTGACCTCACACATTAGGGGGCATATGTTATAGTCCAAAAATTCCCTACCTATGCATACATGGCATTGACCTTTCCACTTACACAATTTGCCAAATTATTGTTGAGGATCCTTCTTAAAAAACCATTTTTTGGAACATGTATGTGCCTTGTTGAACTACTGACCACATGCACACTCTAGTTTCATACTAGTCATCCCGCATACATACGTGAGTTTCATGCTAGACAACCTACATTTACCTCCAAAAGTTGGAAAAAATATATAATTACAAGGAATTCGACATAGTTTACAGGCTATCAAGGGGTTCCCAACCATTTTACCCTTTGTATCTCATCCCCAAACTAAATAAACATATTTTATCATATAAAAATAGGTCTTGGGGTCCCATTTACATCATCAAGCATGATAACAAATAAACTCTTCCAAAATCCCTTTCACTTCTAGCCCAAGTTTTGCATCCCTTTCTGAGATTTGGCATCAACATTCCCTCTCTAGCCCTTTCTCCTTATGCAATCCCTTCCCTTTTCCCAAAGAGATGAGTTTATTGTGAGAGGAAGCATGGGAATTATGCACTTGGAGCAGCAATAATAGGATCTCAGACCTGGTTCGCAGAGCATTCGTCGATAAGAAGGTTGTAATCTTTCTAATCTTCATATTGAATAAAAGAGTTATTTTTCTATCCCAATATATTGTGTCTTTATGTTTAATTGATTAATGTATCTATGCTTACATCTGAATATTGAAAGTAACAAGTAGAGATTGTATATTTGTAGCATTTTTTTCCTAATTGTTCTTCCAGGTCAGCCTTGGGAGGAGACCCACAATCTAGGAAGCTACAAAGGTGAAGGAAGTCTACATCAGACGTTAGGACCAAAGGTACACCTACTCTTCTTCCTTCCTCTCTCTTTCCTTTCAATTTAGATAGTTTGGGGTATTTTAGGAATAACACCATCTTTTAAAGGAGGTCAGTGCTCTACATGTACTTTGACCCGATATAGTAATAGGGGTATTTTCCCCGCTATCACCTATGTAGATTTGAAGCTTTGATTGGTGTTTTTGTGTTTATATTTACTTGTAGGTCAATGTAGGATATATTATTTGAGTGCATATTTGTGTATTATGTGGGAGTAAAAATTACAACAGTGCACACATTTGAATGATGTTGGTAATGTCAAAATTTGATGGTAGTTTTGAGAGTTTTCATTGGTTATTAGATGCATTAACAACTTTTGTTACAAGGGAGGTGATTATATGCATTGGTACTTGTATATATTCTTGTTGGGAATATTTTTTTTTGAGGGAGCTTAATTAGTTGGATGTTCATTGTAGAGGGAATGTTGAAAATTAGTACAACTGGACATTCAACTAGTTGGCATTTAATTTTTGTATTATTTGTAAATATGGTTGGATGTTGAAATTTTAATTCATGGGAAACTAAACCATTTCAACTAATCCATAGTCGTTGTGTGTGAGAGTGGTGAATAATAAATTCAATGATCTTGAGTTTATTTGTGTATTCTTTGTGTCTCTTTGTTTGTTGTATTTGTTATTTTCCCTATTCTTTAATAAGGGATGAAACCATCATCATCATAAAAGAAAATATAATCTCTAGTTATCCAACATAAAAATACCCATTAGGTGGTAGTATCTACAATCCTATGTCAAGTGCAGGAACGTTGTCATTAGAGTTTGGGAGCCAACAATGAATGGAAGATGGAAAAATCATCAATAAAAGAATTAGGATCTCATCAATCATATTAAATTGGAAATAAAATATATATTATATGTTGGATTACTGAGAGGGGGAGTGAATCGATAATGAGCAATTTATACCACTTATTAATCCTTTTAACCACAATGTATATTCCTTTAAATTATTCAACAATGTTCATCATTTCATCATTGATATGTTATTGTATCGTATAATATTAACATCCATTAGTGCATAATAAACAATAATAGACACATCCACACAATGCATAGTACACTAGTATTTTACATGGAAACCGAATGCGGGAGAAAACCACAATTTTTTTTTCTTATATGTATTTAAGAATTACATTCAAGGAAGCACCAACTTCCAATTCTCTAGCTCCAATTGGAAGGAGGATCCAACCCCCTATATTTTCAGTCTACAACCCGAGGGAAGCTTCAACTCCCCAATTATCTGGCTACAACCAGAAGGAGGTTACAACCCCATATGTTCTCCGGTTATAGCTGGAAGGTGGATACAAACACCTGTCCTTGCCCCATCCTGCCCCTAAAATATAAGTGAAATGATGAAACCACTGCCACAATGTCACTGTGAGATATACCACTGTAAACCTATACTAATCTATGCCAAAAAACTGTAACCAACATGTACCAATATCTTGTGATCAACATGTACCTGTAACCTTCTTGTACCAACAAAAACCAACAGGTATGTGGCCTGTATTTTCTGCAGCTCGCATATGTACGTGAACTGTCTATACTGCAACTTGCGTATGTATGTGGCATGTCTATACTGCATCATGCGTATACCTTCAGTAAGCTATGATTTTCACCTTTTCTGAAACTTAAAAAAAAACCTACCTATGTCACATCAACCTGCAACCTGTCCCAACCTGTACCAATCATCCTGTACCAATCAACTTGCACTATCAACCATGTACATCAATCACTTACACAACCAATACCATTACAAGTGCATCAACTATGTACATCACAATACCTCATAACCATCACCAATATTAAGATGTTCTTTTACTAATATATCAATATATCTATGCCACACCATCCATATACCACGTGTCAACAATACTACTAGAAAGTGCCTCTAAACATGTACCAAGCATGTACCAATCATAGAAAGTTCCTCTAAACATGTACCGAGAATATTCCTCAATAGATCAGATTTGATAACATAGATCTCATACTCAATATCACAAGAATATCATTCAAACCATGTGAATCTATGTCTCTCTAGTCATGTGCTATACATGTGCATACAATCATAATCATGTGTAATAAACCCTCACATGGACTAGACATCAAACCCTCACTGGTATGTGTTGGATATACTTCACACACACCTAGGATTTATTTTTCGTAAGGTTTCCCCTATGTTTATTAGTCATTATCGAGTCTCCTATATCTTAGGGAGAATATTCCTTTTCCTACATTCTAGGGGAATATTCTCTTCAGTTCACACTTCAATTGGATCAACTGAGTGGAGTCTTGATGTCACATTGGTTCCATCACCATGCAACATTGGGATCATCACTGATAATGCACATTGTCCTTAGGATTATCACCAGAATGGCGCATCACTGATGCTTCCCTGATCTCCTTCTCATTTCACTTTGATTTGTTCAGTTAACTCGGGACTGAGAGGCTAGTTGACTTAGAATAGGTGGCAGTTAACTCCCATGACTATCAGCATGTGTCCATATCACTCTAGACCACCACTATGGTGCATTATCTCATACATTGTGGTGAATTAGTCGAGCTATGCATCGTATATCACTTGTACTGTATCATTCTTTCATTCAGTTAATACAATTCTTTGATTTTCTCTATCTTGTTTCTGTGTTTTCTCATTTTTATGCAAACTGTGTATGTCCTTTTCTAGTTAGATATTATGTGTGCAGGTTCATCCACATTTACATAGTATTAGAGCTTACAGATTTCTAGGAAAAATACACACCATACTCTTTTTGCAGATACAGAAGATTGAAGACAATGGGAAAAAGGGAATTTCCAAAAGAATTAATTCTTACACCGTACAAATTATTTTCTTAGAATCACAAGATGGAATTGAATATTCAAAGCAGAGGATTATACAGGTTAACCATAGGCACAAAGACCAAACCTACATCATCCATAGAAAAATCCAAGTATTTGAATCAGATGGATGAAGCGTATAGAACTATTTGCATTCTTATTTCTCCTTAGCTCCTCTTTCACATATCCTCCTGTAAAACCCCCAATGAAGTCTGGAACACCATGGAAGGATTTTGTGGAAAATAGGACAAGATGAGGGGGCACATGCTCTAGGTGGAATTGGTCACTTTGGATCCAAAAACCTTCAACAATCTCCAAGATGTTTTTACCAAATATAAGGATTTGTTGTCGCAACTCAAGGCTTGCGGGGTTGATAAATACAAGGAGGAGAAACAAATGGTTCTTACCATTCTTTCCAAATTTGGTCTAGAATACTCAGTTTTTGTATCCACATTTCATTCAGCTAGGCTCACCTCTAGATCAACCTGGACCATTCCCTTTCTTGAGGTCTTTATCAAGTCTATGATGCAATAGCAGACCAAGCTCATCAACATGGGAAAAATAAAAGGCTCAAAGGTGCATTCACTTTTTGTACAAGATGGTAGAAGTCACCAAAATTGGAAATCTAAAAACAAAGACAAAGGGAAGGAAAATGAAAATCCAAAGAAGGAAGGGTACTCAAAACCCTTCAATGATTCCTCTGGATCCAAAGGTGGAAAGGGAAGAAAAGGGGAGAAATGAACTTACTACCAATGAGGATTCCATCCAAAATACGCATGCATGCAGAAGAAGATAGACCAAATGGAACAAACACTTCAACAAAACAACCTTGGATATTGCATCCCTAAGGGTGCCAAGAAGAAGAAGCTAGAAGATCAAAACCCCAAGAAAGGTAATTATAGCCATGCTTTGATTTTCATTAACTTCTCTCTCGATGCTTGGATTGTAGATTTAGGTGAATCACACCACATGAAAACCACAAAGGAAGTCTACTCTTCATTGGATGCATGCAAAGATCCTCCTATTTTGATGGGGGACGAATCTCCAATCGAAGTCACCGGAAAAGGGAGAGTTGAACTCATAAACGAGAGCTTTGAGAATGTGCTACACATTCCCAAAATCTCCGTCAATCTTCTCTCCATGTATCAGATGACAAACTATGGCAACGGAAAGAAAGTAATATTCACACCTAATGTTGTGGATATCTATGACATGCAAACCAATTCCAAATTTTCTACTGGTGAGGTAAATCACCAATCCAGACTCTACACATTTTCTGAATTTATTGAACCAGATTCTGCATTACTGCTTATGCATGCTGATGAAAGTAGTAGGATATGGCATGAAAGGTTCAGGAATTTAAATTTCAGATACATCCAACAACTTAGCAAGCAGGGGGAATGGTTGAAGGTCTACCTGACATCCACTTCTCCAAAGGAATTTGTGAAGGATGTGTCCTTGGAAAACACCCTCAAGATAAATTTGACAAAGGAAAGACTCAAAAGGCCTCCTCTCCTTTGGATCTGATCCGCATTGATCTCATGGGACCTTTTACAGATCCATAAATCAATAAAGAAAGGTATATGCTCATATTTTTTGATGATTTATCACACTACACTTGGAATTTCTTTCTCAGGCAAAAATGTGAGGTCTTTAAGCATCTCAAAGATTTCAAATCCCTTGTTGAGACACAGTCAGGAAGGAAGATCAAATTCCTTCAAACAAATAATGGGGGGGAGTATGTCAACCATGAGGTACAAAATATTTTTCTTGAGGTCGAGATTCAATGCAGCACACGGTTCCCTATACTCTGCAGCAAACAAAGTTGTTGAGAGGAAGAATAGATCCCTAAAAGAGATGGTATATTGCATGTTGCATGCAAAGTCACTTCCACAGAGATTATGGGAAGAAGCACTTAATTGTGCGAACTACATCCAAAAATTATCTCCCCATATATCTATCAAGGATAAGACCCCCTTCGAGGCTTGGAGCGGCCTCAAACCGGAAGTGACCCACTTCCGTATATTTGGTTCACATGCATGGACCAGGATTCCCTCTGAGAAGAGGAAGGAACTTGATCCACAGAGTGAAGAGTGTATATTTGTTGGATACCAAAACAATGTGAAGGGATAACATACCCATTCATCCCTATATGCATTGGCTCATCATTGATCTTAATGTCCAATTTGAGGAAATAATCTCGCATGCACCTCATGAGTCGCATGCAAACACTTTTGTTCTTCTACCTATCAGAGATGACGAGAATTCACATGCCAACTCTTATTCAGATTAGAGTTTTGATTTAGAGGATTCAATTGATTTAGATACTGAGTCAGTACAGTCATATGCATATTCTGTGCATGTAGATGCATATGCAGAGCTAGAGTTGAGGCCCAAGTGGGACAAGACTATCCTTCAGGATGTAGAAGATCTTGTTGGGGATCCAAATGATACCAGGAGGACTTGATCTGATTTCGAGGAGCCTCCTCTTGCACTCATTGCCACTGAAATGATACCACCCATGAATATTTTCATGGTTCATTCTTCATTTTCATAGTCCTATGGTGAGGCTACCGGGAATCCCTTTTGGGAATCCACCATGTATGAGGATTACAACTCCCTCTTCGAGAACCGTATTTTGGATCTGGTTCCCCTTCCTTTAGGAAAGAAACTTGTCAAGAGAAGATGGGTCTACAGGACCAAGAGCATAATAGATGGATAAGTTAGCATATACAAAGCCAGGCTAGTCTCCAAAGGCTTTCAACAAGTGCACACCAATGACTATGATGAGACCTTCACTCTAAGAGTGAAGATGGATTCCATAGACTTGGCTCTTTCCATTGCAATAGCCAAGGGATGGGAAGTACATCATATGGATGTGAAGAATTCATTTCTTCACAAAGATCTCTCTGAGGATATCTATATGGAGTATCCCCATGGCTTCATGTAGGATTCATCTTTGGTATGTCGACTGAAGAATTCCCTTTATGGCCTCAAGAAGGCCCTAAGGGAATGGTATTGCAAGATGGAATCCTACTTGTTTTCATAGAACTTTGTATGTTGTAAGTTGGACTTGAACGTTTACATGCTCAATATGATTGATTCACTTCTACTCCTAGTTTTGTATGTTGATGATTTGTTGATCATCGGTTTCTTGACTTAAGCAATTGTTTCAGTCAAGAGGATTCTGCATGACAGGTTATTGATGACGGACATGGGTCTGCTACATTTCTTCCTTGGTCTCGAGATCATTTATGATGCATCAGGAATCAAACTGTCTCAGGCCAAGTATGCATGAGATCTCCTCGATAAATTCCACATGATAGAATGCAAGTATCCCCTGACTCCTTTCCTATCAGGAGTCGGACATGAGGATGGAGGGGACACTCCACTAGTGGAAAACACATTGTACAAACAACTCATGGGGATATTTTTGTGTCTCACACACTCCAAACCAGACCTCTCCTATGCAGTTGTAGCAGTCTCTCAATTCATGCAAGATTTGCATGAGCTACATTGGAAGGCTGCAAAGTGAATCTTTTGATATGTACAGGGCACCTTCACTTTTGGGATTAACTATGCAACAGAATCTACATTGGACCTCATTGGGTTCACTGATTTTGACTAGACTGGTGATATAATTGATCGTAAGTCCACATATGGTTACTCACTTAGTCTGGGTTTTGGTCCCATCTGTTGGTCGAGTAAGAAGCATGATGATATTTCTCTATCTTCAACTGAGGCAAAGTACAGAGGGGTATTTAACATAACCATTCGGGCTATGTGGCTATAACATTTTCTCATTGATTTGGACATTCAGTTTCACCGACCGATCTTCATTTGGTGTGACAACGAAAGCACTCTGAAGTTTTGTAGAGATCTCGTTCAGAGGCAGTGGATGAAGTGCATCGAGATCAACATGCACTACATATGGGACTTAGTACATGAGGGGATCATAGAACTACAATTATTTCCTTCAACAAAACAGACTATAGACATCTTCACCGAGACCTTCACTGAGCAAAAGTTCCATTCTCTATGTAGTCATCTTGGAGTGAAGGACACAGTTGCCTAGCAACTCTCAGTTATTTTTTTTGATACACTGTACCTTGAGGGAGGTTTTTCCCTCTTTCCTTGTTTATTTAAGTGTCTTTTTTTTTTTCGGGTACCTAACATGGCCTTGTTTCTAGGATCCATTATTTTATTTTCACCATAGTGATGTTCAGAGGGGGTGTTGAAGATACTTCACACACACCTATGATTTATTTTTCCTAATGTTTTCCCTATGTTCATTAGTCATTATCCAGTCTCCTACATTTTAGGGAGAATATTCCTTTTCTTACATTCTAGGGGAATATTCTCTTCAGTTCACACTTCAGTTGGATCAGTTGAGTGGAGTCTTGATGCCACATTGGTTCCATCACAATTCAGCATTGGGATCATCACTGCTAATACACATTTTCCTTGGGATTATTACCAGAATGGTGCATTACTAATGCTTCCCTAATATCATCCTCATTTCACTTTGATTCAGTCAATTAACCGAGCACTGAGAGGCTAGTTGACTTAGATTAGGTGCAGTTAACTCCCGTGACTGTTGGTGTGTGTCCAGATCACTCCATACCACCACTATGGTACATTTTATCATGCATTATGGCACATTAGTTGTGCTATGTAGCGTATATCACTTGTATTGTATCATTCTTTCATTCAGTTAATAAAATTCTTTGATTCTCTCTCTCTCTCATTTCTGTCTTTTTTCATTTTTCTACAAATTGTGTATGTCCTTTACTAGCTAGATATTATCTATATAGGTTTGTCCACATTTACAATATGCAGCCTCAAACTAACCAACAAATTCACCAACACATTACAATAAAAAACCCTCAACCATGCACATCAATACATGTACCTTATACCATACCATGTGCCAACCATGAAATGTATCTCAAATATCATATCAAGCATCAAACATGTACTATACCATGTACCATAAGATATGTTGAATAGGTAATACGAAAATTGTATCTCAACCAAGTACCATCACCACTAAGAGATGTATCTTATGCATGTACTACCTTATGCCAAGTGTATATCTCAATAATGTATCAATATCAATGGTAGAATACTAACACAACAACCATACACCTTGTACCAATGTACCAGCAATGTATCTCACTTAACATGTACCATATACCTTGAAATGCCTCTAGTCATGTGCCTCAAGCATGATTCTCAATATCACAAAGATATAGTCTCATAACACAATATGACAAGCCTCAAGTATATGCCAATACCACAAAGATGTTCCTCTAACAAGGAACCATAACAACCATATACTAAGTACCAAGAGTGTGTCTCAAGCATGTAATAGTCTTACCTCAACCATATACCATCAAGGGCCTCTAATAAATACCTTAAGCATGTTCTATATCATCCAAGATTCAATCCTCAAACAAATACATAAATGGCATACATTTACTCATGAGAGCCTGTAGAATGTTGACCTGGGAACTTACTTCAGACTTCAGGAACCTGGTACTAAGATCCACTTACATTTTTCATGAGTTTTTCAAGGGTATGCTACCTCTTCATGTACAACCCGCATCCGTATGCTACCTCTTCTACTATCAGCTCGCGTATGTATGTTACCTCTTCTATTTTTATCCTACGTATTCCTCTGAAACTAGTGTTTTTTAAAAACTACAACCTGAAAATTTCATTGTCAACCCTCCTTTACTACCCTAGACTTGCACAACTTGATGTATCAATGTGTACATGCAATAGAAATTTTACATAATATATATTCAATGATATTCAAATAGGTAGGGTAGGTGATAATGGGAGTTCCTTGCTCTCTTATGTATACTCTCCAAGTAGCTTCCTCTAGGGGTTACCTTCTAACTAACTTTACCCAAATTCCTTCTGCTAGGGATAACCCACTTCCAACCATTTGTACACTTACAACCACTTTATCCAAAAATATTAATCGCTCCACTTCTAGTTGCAGATAACTTTATTATTTAATTTATTTCTTTTACAAACACTTTGACTTATCCATAAATAGTAAACTCACCACTTCTTGTTGCAACCACTTTATTATTTAAATAATTTCTCTTTGCAACCACTTTGACTACTTTATTATTTAAAAACCTTATCTTTACTCACAAATTCTTGTTGCAACTAACTTTATTTTTAATTATTTCCTTAATGCAACAACTATACACATGATTAACTCCTAGTTACCATCAATTTTACTAGTACACATATTCTAGGAGCTTCTAGAATAATTGACTTCTTTGACCTTCTAGGGGCTTCTAGATAACTCATGAGGGTTCTCCACCTTCATAAGGCCATAACTCTCTAATCGTGAGGAGTTATGTGGCATTCCACATATCACCAAAAATGGCATAGTATGTACTATCCATCTAGAATAGTCTTACCTGCATATTCATTGATCTGCATGCCTTTATATCTCAAAAAAACTTGGGTCCCTTACACATACCTTTGTTCTACCGAACTTCTCCAAGAGTTGACATCAATCTCTAAGGGTTGACATCAATATAAAATATCATTCTCCAAGGGTTGACATCAATGAAAACCAACAATATAAACCAACTATTCATCAACCTAAACCAATTGTCTGTAAAATATCCCCCTTTGGCATTGATGGCAACACCAACATTGATGGAAACACTTAGTCATGAGAACATTCATGCTCATAATCCTCATCAATGTTTCTATCTCTCCCCCTTTGACATCAATGGAAAAGGGTATCTCCCTTTAGGGTTGCTTCCCCTGACTGAACTCTCCTTAGGGATTCTCCTCTTGTCTTAATGCCTTTGATATTTCTCTGTGTTTATAAGCCTTTGATTACTCTCTATCCCTTCATCTAAATAACATCTTCCCCTTTGATAAAGGGTATCACTCTGATGCAACACTGGATTCATATCACTCATGCTTCCCTTGTGACCATCTCTCCCCCTGGAATCATGTCTGTGTGCTCTCTTTCCAAGCACCTAACTCTTTATCCATGCATCTGAGAAATATCTCCTCTTGGAATCATACCTCTTTTCTTACCTTTTTGTCTGACAACTTCTTTGGATGATCTTTCTACTTGTCTTCTTGCTTTTGTTTCTCTCCCTTGACTTCTATGCAATATGTCATGTAGAAAAATATAAGTCTTCATGTACTTGTTGCCTTTTGGATTTATTGTCCATTATTTCTTCCTTGTGTAATCAAATGACATATATGAAAAAAATTCAAGAATAAGCATTCAAATATTACCGTGTCATTATCATCCATTATGATAATGTTCCTTTATCTCTGAACCACTCTCTGAACCAATATATGAACCAATATTTGAATAAATATTTGAATCCATGCTCTCATCCACTGTCATATATCTGTCCAAACCTGCTAAGTGTTCTAACGAATCCATCTCTTTCCATACTGTCCAAGACTCTACTACACAATTGTCCATAATGATGACCCATTTGTCACTATACTATCAAGAAGTCTTCACTACTGCAACTTATCAATCTTTCATATTGTACTTTCATTAACTGACTTTCTTTGAATATGTCTACTCTAACTCTGCAACATGCTCAAAGGATGTTTCTCTAAACTGTCTCAGCTATTGCATGGACTCCCCCTGTCTAATATTCATATTATCTGGGAGTCTCCAAGCTGGTTGGCTCTGAAAAATACCTTTTCGATGTATTCATCATCCTCGTTGGTAGACTCAACATCTCTCTGAAATCTGACTTCTTTCTTTCTATATGTGGATTCATCTTGCACTACAATTCCTACAAGTGCAATCTCTTGAACCTATTCTTTATTCATCTGATCTTCTTTTATTTCTCGTACTACTACAAATCCTGCGATTTCTAGTACCTTCTCTTTCTTTACCTTCTCTTTATTATGATCTTTCTCTGCTATGGATTCTGACAATACAGTTCTTGAAACATGTTCTTCTTTTGCTTGCTATCCTTGTCTTTCTCGAACTATGGAAAGTCTTTCAATTTATGGAGTATGTTTTTCTTTCACTTTATTTTCTCAAACAATTGTATGTATTGTGATTTCAGGGACTTGTTCTCTATTCACTTGCTTTTATTCCTATTCTTTTCTTTTCCAAATCTTGGTGTATCTAATATATACTTCTTTCTACATGGATGGAACTATTACGCTTCTATAGTTCTGGGCTATATGAACATAGCTGTGGAATTTGTA
>ML795267.1:255706-283640 GCA_009831015.1 Picea engelmannii
AGGAGAAAACCATGAAATGATTTTCATATATGTCTTTAATAATTACATTCAAGGAAGCACCAAATTCTAATTCTCTAGCTCCAACTGGAAGGAGGCTCCAACCCCCTATATTT
Organism: Picea engelmannii; assembly: GCA_009831015.1. Taxonomy (NCBI): domain Eukaryota; kingdom Viridiplantae; phylum Streptophyta; class Pinopsida; order Pinales; family Pinaceae; genus Picea; species Picea engelmannii. The sequence continues at coordinate 255,820 of ML795267.1, forward strand.
TCAAGCTACAACTTGAGGGAAGCTCCAAATCCCCAATTCTCTGGCTACAACCAGAAAGAGGCTACAACCCCCTATGTTCTCCAACTACAACCGAAAGGTGTCTACAACCACTTATCCTTGCCCCGTCCTACCACCCTAAAATATAAGTGAAATGATGAAACCAATGCCACACTATCACTGTGAGATATACCACTATAAACTTGTACAAATTTGTGCCAACAACATGTAAGCAACTTGTACCAATAGCCTATGATCAACATGTACCTGTAACATTCATATACCAACAAAAACCAACAAGTACATGACCTGTCTATTTTTCATATCACGTATGTACATGACCTATCTGTACCACAGCCTGCGTATGTACGCAGCCTGTCTATACTACATCTTGTGTACACTTTCAATAAGATATGGTTTTCACTTTTTCTGAAACTTCAAACACTTTGTTACCTCTGTCACATAAACTTGCAACCTATCCCAACCTGTACCAATCAACATGTATTATCAACCATGTACATCAATCACTCACACAACCTGTACCATTACAAGTGCATCAAATATGTGCAACACAATACCTCATAACCATCATCAAGACCAAGATGTGATTTTACTAATATATCAAGATATATATGCCACAACATCCATATACCATGTGTCAACAATACTACTAGCAAGTGCCTCTAAACATGTACCAAGCATGTACCAATCATAGCAAGTGCCTCTAAACATGTACCAAGAATATCCCTCAATAGATAAGATCTGATAACATAGATATCATGCTCAATATCACAAGAATATCATCCAAACCATGTGCATCTATGTCTCTCTAGTCATGTTCCATACATGTGCATATAATCATAATCATGTGTAGTAACACCTCACGTGGAATAGACATCAAACCCTCACTAATATGCAACCTCAAACTAACCAACAACTTCACCAACACATCACAATAAAAAACCCCAACCATGTACATCAACCATGCACATCAGTACATGTACCTTATACCATACCATGTGTCAACCATGAAATGTATCTCATATATCATATCAAGCATCAAACATGTACTATATCATGTACCATAATATATGTTGAACAAGTAATACCAAAAGTGTATCTCAACCAAGTACCATCACCACTAATAGATGTCTCCTATGCATGTACTACCATATTCCAAGTGTATATCTCAATAATGTATCAATATCAATGGTAGACTACTAACACAACAACCATACACCTTATACCAATGTACCAACAATGTATCTCACCCAACATGTACCATATACCATGAAATGCTTCTAGTCACGTGCCTCAAGCATGCTCTGCAATATAAAAAAGATGTAGTCTCATAACACAATATGACAAGCCTCAAGTATATGCCAATACAACAAAGATGTGCCTCTAACAAGGAACCATAACAACCATATACTAAGTACCAAGAGTGTGTCTCAAGCATGTGATAGTCTTACCTCAACCATGTACCATCAAGGGACTCCAAGACATACCTTAAGCATGTGCCATATCATCCAAGATTCAATCCTAAAACAAATACATAAATGACATACCTTTACTCATGAGAAACTGTATAATGCTGATCTCGGAACTTGCTTCAGACTTTGGGAACCTGGTACTAACATCCACTCAAGTTTTTCATGAGTTTTTGAAGTGTACGCTACCTCTTCATGTATAGCCTGCATACGTACGCTACCTATTCTATTGTCAGACTGTGTATGTACACTACCTCTTATGTTGTCAGCCTGTGTACACCTCAGAAACTAGGGTTTTTTAAGTTCTACAACTCCAAAAAGTTCACCATCAACCCTCCTTTACTACCTCAGACTTGCGTAACTTGATGTATCAATGTGTACCTACAATAGAACTTTTACAAAATAGATATTAAATAATATTCAAATAGGAAGGGTAGGTGCTAATGGGAGTTCCTTACTCTCTTATTTTTACTCTCCAAGTACCTTCCTCAAGGGGTTACCTTCCAACTAACTTTACCCAACTTCCTTCTTCTAGGGCTAACCCACTTCTAACCATTTGTCCACTTACAACCACTTTATCCACAAATAGTAATCTCTACACTTCTAATTGCAACTAACTTTATTATTTAATTTATTTCTTTTTCAACCACTTTGACTTATCCATAAATAGTAAACTTGCCACTTCTTGTTGCAATCACTTTATTATTTAAATAATTTCTCTTTGCAACCACTTTGACTACTTTATTATTTAAATAACTCCTCTTTACTCACAACTTCTTGTTGCAACTAACTTTATTTTTAATTATTTTCTTAATGCAACAACTATACCCATTATTAACTCCTAGTTACCATCAATTTGACTAGTACACTTCTTCTAGAAGCTTCTAGAATAATTGACTTCTTTGACCTTCTAGGGGCTTCTAGATAACTCATGAGGGTTCTCCAACTTCACAAGCCCATAACTCTCTAACCATGAGGAGTTATGTGACATTCCACATATCAACGGAAATGGCATGACATGTATTATCCATCTAGAATAGTCTCAGTTGTATATTCATTGATATGCATGCCTTTATACCTCAAAAAAACTTGGGTCCCTTACGCATACCTTTGTGATACCGAACTTTACTACTAGACTTCTCCAAGGGTTGACATTAATATCTAAGGGTTGATATCAATCTCCAATATCACTCTCCAAGGGTTGACATCAATGAAAAACAACAATACAAACCAATTGTCAATCAACCTAAACCAACTCTCTGACATTATATTATAAAATACCATGAAGAAATGTTACCATTTTATAGATTCAAGAAACAAATGAACTCATAAAAATAAGTTAGGTGCAGGATATTTGTCAATAGGGTTCAAACACCAATGAATAATGGTAGACTCTTAGTAGGAGGGTTGCAATCACATCTATCATGTTAAATTGAAAATACAATATATATTGTATGTTAACATGATGGATTGGATTGAAACCCTCCTACTAAGAGTTTATCATGTTGGTTGTGGAGCCTGATTATCTTCCTGATTCAGAGGTCTTTATTTTCAGTCATTTTTATACCCCATGAAGACTTTACACCACAAAAGAATGTACACTCCTCCACGCAGGGGAGTGTAGGGGGGGTTCCCCCCCCTTCGGGCCCCAGAAGGAAAAAATTCCTTGTAAATGTATATTGTAATTTCATAGTAAATATGAACCATTCATTATAAGGTTGCAGATTTGACAGTAGAGGTTATGTTAGGGTTTTTTTCCCTAGAAGGAAACTCTCTTTTCTGCGGGAAATATATTGTGGCTATGTATGATTGTGATTATTGTATTCTGAGTGAGGAGACTGCGAGAGAAAGAAGAGGAAGTTACAACAGGTGTGTTGTAGGTTGTATCCCTTCATTTGTTGGATAATAATAAAGGAAGGACCTAGAAATTTATCCGGTGGACATATCCCACACTAGGTGAACCACGTATATATGTGTCTCTATTGTATCGTGTATCTTCTATTTTTTATTTCCGCATTTTTTTTATTTTATTGCTCCGCGATCCTGTTTTTATAAAAACTAGTATCAGAGCGAAAGGTAACTCTTAGAAAAAGAGGGTTCCTGGTTCGAGTGGGAGAAATGGTGGAAGATGGAATGTTTAGGGTCGAGAAATTTAACGGCCAAAACTACCAGTTATGGAAGATGCAGATGGAAGATTATTTATATCAGAAGGATCCATTCATACCATTGGGTGGAATAGAAAAGAATCCAATGGCCATGAAGGACGAAGAATGGGAAGTTATTGATAGAAAGGCACTAGGAACAATACGAATGAGCCTGGCAGTGTCAATGGCTTTCAATATTTTGAAAGAAAAGAAAACGAAGGAGCTGATGGAAGAATTGGATAAACTGTATGAAAAACCCTTGGTGTCCAATAAGGTATTTCTAATGAAGAGATTATTTAACATGAAGATGTCAAAAGGTGGGTCTGTTGAAGATGTCAAGGTTCTTCTAATATTTTTCTCATTGCCAGAAAGATGGAATGGCTTGGTCATGGTTGTAAGTAAATCTGTCTCGGGTTCAAATACTTTAAAATTTGATGATGTTGTTGGTGTTATCCTTAGTGAGGAAATGCGACGTAAAATCAAAGGTGAGACATCATGTAATGCATTAAACATGGAGAATAGGGGAAGACAAAGGGATAGAGGAAAGGGCTCAGGGAACCGCGGGAATTGTAGGAAGGGAAGATCAAAATCCATACTTGGAAAGATAGAGTGTTGGAATTGTGGAAACAAAGGACATATAAAGAAAGACTGCAAAGCTCCAAAGAAACAAAGAGATGGACAACAGGAAAAAAATTAGGAAACAAATGTAACAGGTGATGTGCTACAAGATGCTTTGATTCTTTCTGTAGATAATATTTGTGAGCCTTGGGTAGTATATTCAGGGGATTCATTTCATGCCACACCCCATAGGAAACATTTTCTAGATTACGTTCAAGGTGATTTTGGACAGGTTCATTTGGGTGATGATGCACCATGCAAAATTGTTGGAATGGGAAAGGTAAAAATAAAGCAAAGGAATGGAAACCAATGGTTGTTGAAAGAGGTAAGACATGTTCCAGATCTAAGGAAAAATCTAATTTCAACAGGGCAGTTGGCAAGTGAAGGTTGTATAACCATATTTACAGATAAGGTGTGGAAGGTCACCAAAAGATCATTGGTGATAGCAAAAGGAGAGAAGGTAGGTACATTGTATTTTTGTACTGGTAATACTGACTCTTCTATCTCTTTAGATTCCACATGAGTGGATACAACACTATGGCATCATAGCTTAGACACATGAGCTAGAAGGGGATGTAGATACTTCACAAAAGAAATTTGTTGCCAGATCTTAAACAAATTGATTTGGATTTTTGTAATCATTGTGTTTATGGAAAACAGAAGAGAGAGAGAGATTTCTCAGAGTCGGAAAAGAAAAGAAGAGTGAAAGGTTAGATCTTGTGCTTACAGATGTATGGGGACCATCTTAGGTATCATCTCTTGGTGGCTCTCGTTATTATGTTACTTTTATTGATGATGCAACTATAAAAACTTGAGTTTATTGCATTTAACAAAAATCCGATTTTTTTGGTACTTTTAAGAAATGGAAAGCTTTGGTTGAGAATGAGACAAGAAAAAGGTTGAAGTGTCTCAGATCAGACAATGGAGGTAAATATTTCAGCAAGGAGTTTGATGATTATTTTTCATACCATGGGATTCGTAGAGAGAAGGCAGTTCCAGGAACACCACAAGAAAATGTGGTGTCAGAAAGGATGAACAAGATAATCATGGAGCATGCAAGGAGTATGAGATTGCATTCTGGTTTTCCCTTATAGTGCTGGGAAGATGTTGTAGATATTGTTGTTTACTTAATAAATAGAAGACCTTCAAGCTCTTTGGATGGTATAATTACAAAGGAGGTATGGACATGTAAAAAGGTAAACTATTCTTTTTTTAATACTTTCGGTTGTGAAGCATTTTTCCATATTGATAAAGAAGATAGAACAAAGCTTGAGGAAAAATCCAAGAAGGGTACCTTTATTGGATACGGTTTTAATGATTTTGGTTATTGCTTATGGGATTATGAAAATCACAAAATAATTAGGAGTAGAGATGTCATATTCAATGAGAAGGTCATGCACAAAGATCAGTTGCAGGGAAAGATACAAGAAAAATAAAAACTAGAATACACAGTGCTTGATGAGATCACTGAAAAATAAATTCCAAAGGAACCAGAAAATCAAAATGTACAACAACAGGAGCAACAGGTACATCAAACTCCTGCAAGTTTTGTTAGAAGATCTACCAAGTTAAGTAGACCCCCTGAACAATACTCTCCTTAATTGTATTATTTATTGTTGACTGATTCTAGTGAACCAGAATGTTATGAAGAGGAAATGCAGGTAGACACCAAAAAGAAGTGGGAGAAAGGAATGAAAGAGGAAATGGATTCCCTGGTAAATAAACGTACTTGGGATTTGGTTCAGTTGTCGGTAGGAAAAAGAGCATTACAAAATAAATGGGTTTACAAGTTGAAAGAATAATATGGAGGAAAAAAGTGGTACAAGGATAAACTTGTTGTAAAGGGGTTTGCACAAAAGAAAGGTATAGATTTTGATGAAATATTTTCTCATGTTGTTAAAACGACCTCAATTAGGACTACTTTAATTCTTGTGGAAATAGAAGATTTGCATCTTGAACAGTTAGATGTAAAAACAACTTTTCTCCATGGGGATTTGGAGGAAGATATTTATATGCAGCAACTATAGGGGTATGAGGTCAAAGGGAAGGAGAATTTCGTATGCAGGTTGAAGAAGAGCTTGTATGGCCTAAATCAAGCTCCAAGGAAGTGGTATTTAAATTTTGACAGGTTTATGACAGAACAAGGTTATAGTAGATGTCATTCTAATCATTGTGTTTATTTTAAAAGGATATAAAATGGAAGCTATATTATCCTGCTATTGTTCGGGGGCATGCGGGCCCTCGAAGGAAAAATTGCGTTGTAATTGTATATTGTAATTTCATAGTAAATCTGGACCATTCATTATAAGGTCACATATATGATAGTAGAGGTTATGTTAGGGCTTTTTTCCCTAGAAGGAAACCCTATTTTATGAGGGAAATGTATTGCGGCTATGTATGATTGTGAATATTGTATTCCAAGTGAGGAGATTGTGAGAGAAAGAAGAGGAAGTTACAGTGGGTGTGATGTAGGTTGTATCCCTTCATTTGTTGTATAATAATAAAGGAAGGACCTGGAAATTTCTCTGGTGGACGTAGCCCACACTGGGTGAGCCATGCATATCTATGTCTCTATTGTATTGTGTATCTTCTGTGATTTATTTTCGCATTTGTTTTATTTTATTGCTATGTGGTCCTTTTTTTCTAACATATCATTGGTCATTGGAGCTCAAACCCTAATGATAAAGATCATCCACCCAACTTATTGTTGTCAACACATTTGTTTCATGTATCTATGAAATGGTAACATTCATTTTTCATATTTTATAACATAATATATGTTATTTTTAATTCAATATGATGGATGAGATCCTAACATCCCTACTAATGAGTTTATCATATATGTGTGTTACAAAATACATCGAATGGATCTTACCAATTCATAACTACAAGAAAAGAATGTGTTCACAATAATACTTCACATTTAAGTGCAATGTACCCTTTCAAAAGCAAGAGATTTGTTACCAAACCATGAAAGATAACTTTTTAAACAACATGTTCCTAAAACTATCCATATAAAATTAGGATAAGATCCTCAAAACATTATTGCATCTCATTTTTCAAAGAAAATTACACTTCAAAGAAATGGGATTGAACCATAGTTTTGCATTCACTAAAAATTAGAACACTCTAGTGTAAAAGCTTAACCATGTCTCCTCTAATGTAACTTTATAGACATAAAAATGCATCATTATATTTTGTTACCCATAAACATAAGTCTAGTCTTTGAAGTTGGACTTAGAAAACCAAGTTGTTGTAAGAAAACCCTCATGTAAACAAGCCAAGAAAATTGGTTTAGTTCCTTGACTTTTAACGATAAGAAAATGGGTTGAATTCCCTAAATTTTATCAAAAGAGTGATCACTCACAAAAGGGACATCGAACTAAAAATGCATACATAAACATATAGCTTAAGCTTATACAAAAATTGTAATCATTGAATTTTTTGTTGGGAGGACGAACCCGTCCATTTCTTGTATATAAAAAGGTTCAATTTAATTAACATAAACCATTAAAAATTCAAAAAGCACCCGAAAAATGTTCCGAGTCAAATAACATCAAGAGGGGAAATAAATTGAGCAACAATCTCCTATTATGTACCCAATAGGACTTTGTTATACCTCTTATTATCTTTGATGGTATCAAAACACTAATTCCTATATTAACACCATTTTTCTTATTATCCTTGTCGATGTCAAAACACTAATTCTTATGTTAACATTATTTTTCTTATTGTTATTTTACTTTCCTTATCACTTTGCATTTAAAGAATAAGTGTCCTTGTCACTCATTAATTAATTATTTGAATTTGCTAACTTTTTAACTATAAAAAGATGAGTGTGAAGGAACAACATTACAAATAATTTTTTTATTTTCCTCCATACCACCCACTTTATATTTTTAACTCATTTTCTACACTTTGAGAACCTCTCTCTTTATACCTTTTCATTTTTCCTTTATTAATAAGAAAATATATGACAGAATGAAATTGTAGAGTTTGAAAACCTACTCTCTCAACCTTTCTATTTTTCCTTTTTAATGAAAATATCAATGATAGATTGAAATTCTAAAGAAATATATGATAAAATAAACTTTGAAATACTTTTATCTTCAGCTATTTTCATTTTTTTCTTTTTAAATAAGAAAATCTATGATAAATTTCATTTTTTCCTTTTTTTAATAAAAAAATATATGATAAATTGAGAATGACAATTTTTACTTTCTAGATTTCCATAACTTTTCTAGACTTTCAAGGCTCTTTGCACTTTATCTTAATAAGAATAAGAAAATCTATAATAGATTGAGAGTGTCACTCTCCATTTCTTTAGCTCTTCGCACTTTATAAGAAAAATAAAATCTTCAATAGATTGATATTGACAATTTTTACATTTTTTTTCCTTTTTAATAAGAAAATATGATAGATTTACATCGACAATTTTCACATTGAAAATTCATATAAAGAAAATAAAAGTAAGAAAATTTATAATAATTGAATTTGATAATTTCTATACTATGAAAATATGATAGAATGAGACTGACAATTTTTACCATATAAATTTATATAATGAAAATAAAAAAGCATGCATTAAAAATAAGAAAATTTATTATAATAAATTGAGATAGATCATTTTTACTTTTTTTTAATAACAAAATGTAATAGATTAATATTGACAATTGTTACACTATTTAGAAAATTACACTATTTAGAAAAATCAAACCAATTATAATTAGATTTTGAATTGCTGGTATATATCTCGATTTCATCTATTATTAGAATATTTTTCTTTTTTTAATTGTACTATAAGGTTTGGTTTTGAGTAAGTATGAACCTAAAAAAACATAGGTTTATAATAAAAAATTACTTCTCTTAAGTTTGGAAAATGTTAACTACAATGACTATATTCTATGAAATATATTGAAAGAGATACATATTACATCATGTAATAGTCCCTCATTACGTGTTTAAACTTTGTTTTTTTTAAAGCGGCAAAAAGCCTACAAAACTTAAGGTTATTAGTCTAGTCTTTTTTGATACAATCTGAAGATCCCAACATGCAGGAACACCATTGTATGTAAACAAAATCTGGCTACCTAAAATAACGCGTTGGTGGTTCATTAGGGGCCAAACATCCACTATTGCCAAATGTCTCTGAGTCTTACTATGTTAACTTGTTTTCTTACATCCTAGGAAGATGAACTCTTAACCAATCAAAAACAATTTTAGGTCATACTCCACGACCAAAAAACAATTTCAACCTAGATAATATTTACAAAAAAGCCAATATCCCTTTTGTTTATCATTGAAACTACATCTAGTGGAGTCATATACTTTCTAATAACATTTAATCTTAATTTTATACATAAAACTAAATACTATTCATAATTATAATTCAATTTCTTACCTTATAAAAACAATACATCCAAACCTATAAATATATTAATTTTTTCAATAAAATATATCTAATAAATTATAATATAACCATCCTCACACCTTTCCTATAGAAACAATGCATTCAAACTTGTAAATATATTAATTTTTTCAATAAAATATCAAATAAATTATAATATGACCATCACAACACCTTTTTCTATCATATGTAAGGTTTACGTCTCTTTTATTACATTAATGTGTCAATATTTTAAGATTTTAAGGATACAACGTTTTTAGTACATTTAATGTCTTTATCCATTCTATATACCTTAGTCATTTCAAAATATTCCTTTTGATGTGGACCATACTGACCAAATGATGCCCAAGTACAATGTGCATATTTCCAGTAACATGTTGCCATTATACGCATTAATAACAAGATAAACAAAGTTCATGTTTGTGGAACACCCAAAATGTTGTATGGTTTCCTTTCAAGATTTATAGATTATGTATAAATCTCTTAGGTATTAGGTTACCCTCATTTGCCCTCGTCATATTTTATAATACTCGAACGTTGTGTTTATTATATAGGGAATTTGAGTTGTAAAATGTTATTTAGTAATCCAGTTATCAATTAGAGAAAACCAATTTTTATTTATTTAATGTTACAATTATTGATTACACAAAATTTATTTTCAAACAAAAATTTGTAAATAATAAATTTAAAATTTGTTGGGCTATGGTTGAGTGTGGACTTGTTAAGGCAGCATCCATGTAATATGTAATAACATATTATATGTAATATATTAATTACATATTACATTTAATATGTTATGATAAGGAATAAGCTCTCGACTTGTTGTGATTAATTTAGAATCAATGATAGATATTATGGTTATTACTTTCATACTATTTTGTTCATATTTATATTTTTTTCATTTAAATTAAAAAAAAAAAATTCAAAGATAAATAGGTGGTTGGGCATGCTCCAATTACTTTAACTAGTGAATTTGTACTACCACCTACTCTTGAAAAAGAGTGAATACAAGTGACTAAGAAGTCACTTGATTAGTTACACAAAGAGGGTAGATTTTGGACCAATTCTCCTACTGAGGTTAGGAATCAAAAGTGGGAATCATCTCAAATAATTATGTTCGATCTCATAGCAAAATTAAAATCTTACCTAAGTTAGATGATAAATATCTTAAAAAATCATTTCATTGAACCCTCCTCCCAATACATATTTCCAATAAACGAAATCCCTATTTTTACTAGATACCCACTTTTATACCCCCAAATACCTATAAACCCCTCGATACCCCACATCCCCAATACCTACAATATATTGACTTTATTTTTCACAATTTAAAAATTCCCTTGTAATAATATATTAATCAACAAAATTAAACCCTCCTAAATTAAACTATGCAAAATTCGAAAAAATTAAATATATTCCACCACATAGCAAAACTATAAAAGCAAAACTATAAAGAATTAGAAAATTTTGAGTGTATTGGATATAACCATGTTCGAATACATAGCAAAACTTAAAATCTTCCCTAAGTTAAACTATAAATAATTTAAACTATAAATAATGGGAAAAATTGAACATCTAACGAGATGGCAGGTTGACATGGCTTCTTTACGAGATGAAAGGGGGTGAAGTAGAAATCGAGTAGGTGGTCTTGATTCGCATTATTTATCAACCATTTTTCAAAGTCTACCTCATTATATTATATACAATCGATGCTAGCTAATTGAGTAGTTGTTTGTATGCAGTGGACACATGATTAAGTGGCTCTATAAGTTAACAAATCACATTTGTTATTGGTTGGGAAATGTGGGCTAGAAATGGAGAAAGCCCAACCTTGCTTGATCTGAGCTAGCTCAAGTAACATCAACATGTAAACTTACTTCCTTCAAGACTTCATTTTGATTTCTTCCCCTTAAACACTTTAAAAACTTTAGGTTAAGGTTTTATTTTCTTCGACAACAAAATTGAAGTAAATTTTTTCATTATCTATTTTTAAAAAGTTTTTAATTGTTATTATTTACATAAATAAAGTTTAAAATTTATTTTTAAATGTATATTTATGATGATGATTATTGTTACCCTTCATTAAAATTAATTTTAGTTTATTGAAACTTAAGAAAAATGGTAAAGAATTAATTGGTTTGATTTAGAGTTTTATTTATGACGCTAGAAAAGATTAAAAAAAAGATTTCATATTATCTATTTTTAAAAAGTTTTTAATTGTTATTATTTACATAAATAAAGTTTAAAATTTATTTTTAAATGTATATTTATGATGATGATTATTGTTTTTTTTTTTTTTAACATAAACGGATATGGAGCTTTATTTAGAATATGGCAGAGAGGGCTGCCGAACCCTTACAGATCTTCTCAGAGCTACTGCTCTGTAATACAATATCCAGCCAGAATTCTTTTGCCATCTACAATAAAGATTTACTCCTAGAAGTACCATAATCTAAAAACGAACTGTGTTTGTCTAACCAATAGTCTGGCCTGGGGCTCCTTACAAAACTGAGACGGCTACTACGCCCTTAGCGTTTTCCTTTGTTTCCAGTGTTGGTGGTCGCTTCTGCAGATGCCTCTGAGATCTTACTGAATGTTGTGGTTAACTCCTCCACTTTTTGCTCCAGGTTGCAGAGGCGTTTGCCTAAGTCGCCCATGAGATTGGCTGCGTCTTTCAGGCCAACGTGTATTTCGTCTGAGAGTTCATCTTTGAGGTCCTCCATTTCAAACTTCAGATTGTCCCACTTTTGCTGGTTGGTGGATGCCCTTATGCTTTCCAGTTCAGCTCTGATCAAGTCAATTCGTTCTTTTGGCGTGAGGGGGGTTTTAGAGCCCGATTCCATGACTGCTATGCTCAAAACGTCTCTGCTCCTTGCTTCCTGCAACCTGCTCGACCGTCTTCTTGGTTGATGTGGTGTTGAGCAAGGGTCTTTTATCAGCGGGTCCTCCTGTCCATGATCATGATCTTCACGGGTGGAGTGGGATTCCATATCTCCACGATTAGATCTTGTCCGTCCGACTAGAGGAATGGGCTGTCGTCCTTCCTTTCTGAGGCCAGATCGATTTGAAAGAGTTCGTCCAAGTGCATTTTTAGGGAATCGGATGGTGGGAGATTTCCTCATTAATTTTAAGTTGTCCTTTGTTTTGCAGAGATCCTAGATTCACCTCTTTATCCGCGTCTCCATTCAGCGTCCTGAGCACATGATAGACTTTGTACTCTTTTAGTTGTTCCAAGAGGATGAATATCTTTTTGTATAACTAAGCCAGTCTCATGTCCTTTGGTAGATTCTTGAGGTTAATGGCATCCACTACTTGTTTAGAGTCCCCCGCAATTTTGACTTCTTTAATGCCCAGCTTGAGAACTTGGTTTATCCCTTGCCAGAGTGCTAAGAATTCGGCCTGATTGTTAGAGGCATATCCTAGACCCCAGGCAAAGGATAATTTGATTGAACCATTAGGTTCGAGAAGTACTCCTCCTCCCCCTGCCCTGCCAGGATTGCCTTTCGAGGCTCCATCAAATAGGAGCCACCAATCATCTAGTGTCGACCTCCATTTCAGGAATTCTTGTTCCGGCAAACGAATTTCCCAATTTCTGATTTTTGGAGGAATGGACTGATTATAATTCTGGTGAGCTGGTCTGAAATCCTTGAGCCAGTTCTCTTCTTCCTCAGTTATCGGGGCAGAATTCTGGATGGAAGGCTTCGCGTTAATGGCTTCTGAAATCATGGTCTGAACTTTAATGGCCACCTGAGCTGGTAATCGTCTTTCTTCCTTAAAAATCCTGTTATTTCGCTCTAGCCATAAATTCCAACAGACGAATTTTGGAATCCACATCCATATTGTTTTGAGCAGGTGCTTTTTGCTTAAGTCAAAGGGAGACAGGGACAACCAACAATTAAAAAGTTCCTTACTCTCAGTTGGAAGCTTAGAGGCTAATGGTCCCACAAGGAGCTCCCAAACTTCTTTGGAAAATTCACAGTTGAAAAGAAGATGGGCAATAGTTTCCTCAGATTGAGTGCACAAGGGGCAGCGAGAGGGCCCTTCCCAGCCTCTTCTCGTCAAGTTATCGAAGGTTAAGATACTGTTATGCATAAGCGTCCAGGCAAAGAGGTCTACCTTGGGGATAGAGGGAAAGTTCCAAAGGGATTTCCACGGGCCAGGGTTGGAAGGAACCCAGGGGACACTTGAGACTAACTTATAACCAGCAGCTGCAGTATAAACCCCTGAGCTTGTTCCCCAACCTCTTTTGTCTATACTTTCAGCACTTAAAGGCGATTTTCCTTGGATTAATTCCAGCAGGGTAGACGCTTCCTCGTTGAGTTCTTCTGGATAGCTGCCTAGATTCCAGCCTTCCCAGGATCTCTTGGCATCATTTTTCCATCGAGAAATGTCCCACAGAGTTCTACAATTTTTATGCAACAACCAATCCTTGATATTCTCGATTTCTCTTAGGTCCGAGAAGGGCAGATCTCCGAGAATGGAATCCTCCCAAATACTGATCTTTGATCCATTCCCCGGGATCCAGGTGAGATGAGTCTTGAGGAGGGGCGTGGCTCTTTGGCACAAGTGAAAGATAGGAGAGCCTATTTTCGTTTTGGTAGGCTTCTCCAAGCATCTGTTCCGGCTCCCTGAGAAATATTTTTTCCTAAGTAATTGTTTGCTCCAGGATCGCTTTCCTGTTATCATATTCCAGAGCATCTTTCCTCCCATGGATATATTGTGGGCCGCCACATCCCTGATACTCAGTCCTCCTTCCATCTTTGGTTTCTTTACTTTTTCCCATTTGACTAAATGAAGCTTTCTTTCACTGTTCTTACCTCCCTCCCAAAGAAATTTTCTGAGAAGCTCATCAATTTTATTAGAGATTGTTTTGGGGGCGAGGAGAACCGAGCACTGGTAGATTGGAAGACTAGTGATGACTGCATTCATTAGCACCAGCTTACCTGCTTTATTGAGCCAGTTTACTCCCCAAGTTTGGATCCTAGACTTGAGCTTGTCTATCATTGGCATCCAGTGAGCTACTTTAGAGGATGACTTGAAAATTGGAATTCTGAGGTAAATGAATTTGTCCCAAGCTGTAATTCCTTCCATTTCTAAAACCCGACTTATCTGCAGCATGTCTCTGGGATTACAGTTCCAGCCAAAAATCGTGCTTTTGTGGTAGTTAATCTCACTGCCGGAGCATGTTTTGTATATATCTAGCTCTGCTTTGAAGTTCCTCGCTGTCTTTAGTGTGGCAGCCCCCAAAAGAAGTGTGTCATCGGCGAATTGTGTGTGACTGACCTCCTTAACTGAGGGAGCTACTTTAATGCCCGAGAAAGCTCTGTTGTGAAGAGCACTTTGAAGCTGATAGCTGAGCACTGAAGCTTGAATAACATACAGGATAGGGGAAAGGGGGCACCCTTGCCTCAATCCTCGTGAGGCTTGAAAAAACTTGGCTGGGTGTCCGTTTATCAGGGGTGCAACCCAGGGAGCCTTGATGCATGCCTTCACCCAATTTATGAATTGTTGATTGAACCCAAATCTCTGCATAACTGCAAACAGGAAATCATGCCTTACATGATCAAATGCATTAGCTAAATCGAGCTTGACTGCCATACCTTTTTCCTTTTTTTTGCAACTTGAGTGTATAGCTTCTTGGACAAGGATAATATTGTCTAGAATTTGCCTTCCTTGTACAAAACCTCCTTGGTTTTCCGGAATCAATCTTGACAGAATTTTTTTAAGCCTATTTGCGATTATTTTGGTGATGATTTTATATCCTGTGTTACATAGGGAGATCGGTCTAAATCTGGGAAATTCTTTTGCTCCTTTTTCTTTAGGAATTAGTGCTAAGAAAGCTGAGTTTGTACTGACACCAAGTTTATTACAGACCTGCGATCTCATGACCATTTTTCTTAAATCTTTTTTTATTATATCCCAGCAATGGATGTAGAAGCGGGGGGTGAACCCATCCGGTCCTAGCGCCTTATCAGGGTTCATTCTGAAGACTACTTTCTTGATTTCTTTCATGCTGATAGGTTTGCTTAAAATTCTGTTGTCCTCTTCTGTAACCAAATTTGGAATTTCTGAGAGCGGGTAAGAGTCCATCTCCAAATCCTCTTGTACGGGGGCTGTATAAAGGTCTTTGAAGTAAGAGTGGGCTGCCTCTTTGATATCTTCAGGATCCGTGTAGAGTTGTTCTTGCCAATGGATTTCGTTGATATGATTGTAATTGTTCCTTGCTTGGGTTTGTTTATGGAAGAAAGAGGTATTCCTATCACCTTCTTGAAGACAAAGTGCCCTCGATTTAATTCTCTAGTAAGTTTCTTCTTCTCTGCATATTTTGTGGTACTGTCTTTGCAATTTAGATTCCTGATTGAGGAGTTCCTGGGTAACTTGAACTTCTTCCATGACCGCTTGGTGCCTTTCCAGATTTTCTTGAATTTTTCCCTTTTCCTCCATGGGGGTTCCGAGGTGTTTGGCCGAGAGTTTTAGATTCAATTTGAGAATTCTAAGCTTCTCTTCCCACACAAAGGAGGGGGATCCCGAGATGGAGAGATTCCAGGAGCGGAGGACTAGAGATTGGAAGTTTTCATGTTGCGCCCAAGAGGGGCAGAATCTGAAGGGGAGAGGACCTAGGGTTGTAGGAGGGAAGAGTGACAGGGAAACAAGTTTATGATCTGAAGTAGAATGAGGCAGGACTTTGGAGGTGGCTAACAGTCCTAGAGAAAGGAAGGAAGATTGGACAAGAAAGCGGTCAAGTCTGGCGGCAATGTGTCCTGGCCCTAATCTCCTGTTAGTCCAAGTGAATTTTCCATTTGCTGGGACAATGTCTTCAAGTTCCCAATCTGAAATTAAGTCTTCAACCCATTCCCGAGCAGGGTCTCTAACTATCGAACCCCCTTTCTTCTCAGCTTGAGAGAGGGTGACATTTAGGTCTCCTGCCACTATAAGGTTTACAATATTTCTTTGATTAAGAAAAAGAGCTAAGGATTCCCAGCAGTCTTTCTTCTCATTAATTAAAACAGGAACATACAGGTTAAAAAGACTTACCAGATGCCCGGATCCTTTATGTAGTAGCTTAGTGTAGAGCCAGTGAGTGGTTGCCGCTTCTTCTATTAGATCGATCTTTGAAGAGTCCCAAAGGGTTGCTAATCCCCCCGAGGTGCCTCGGGCGCTTACTGCCCGGCCCGGACCTTTCTTCCAAAAAAAATTACTTGCTCGGAGGAAGTCTTCCTCCTCAAGTTTCGTCTCCTGGATGAGGAGGACTTCAGGTCTAGCTAGCCTTATTAAGTCTCTCAAGGCTTCTTCTTTTGTCTTGCTGCCAAGTCCTCTGCAGTTCCAGGAGACTAATTGCATTATTTACTTGTTTGAGGAAGGGGAGCACCTTTCGGTGTCTTCCCCTGTTTCGATCCTTGTCTAGTGCTCATCATATCCGGAATTGTGTGCTGAGTACCCTGAGCTACTTCCTTGTAGGACAATTCTTCTCGTCTTTTTTTCTCTGTCTTTCTTCCTCGTTTGGGCTGGTCTGGTGTGCCTTTTGGGCTGCTTGCTTCAGTGTCCTCCTCCTCCATTGTTTCGGCCTCAGTATTTGTATCCAGATTGGTGTCTTCCTTGCTCAAGCTTATGCTTTTAGCTCCTGTGCTGGGGCTCACTGGGACTCCTGGTTGTTGATTTCCTCCTTCTTCAATAACTATAGTGGGATTTCCTTGTGCTTTTGGGTTATCTTGAGGGCTGTTCTTAGGGTTACCTTCTTTGGATGGTTCCTGGTGCATCTTGTCTCTGATTTTTGTATTCTGCGAGTTTTTCCCTCTCCTTACTTTTTGCCAGCCTTTTGCATCCTCAGTCCCGCTGGGTTGTAATTTGGGGCAGTTCCTTTGAAAATGACCGTGCTCCTGGCAGTTCCTGCACTTGAACGGCAGGTGTTCGTAATCCAGTTTCTGGTAGTGGGTCCAAGCGCCAACAGTTAACTTGACAGCTTCCGGGAGTCCTGCCTCCAGATTGACCTCCACACAGATTCTGGCACATGTATATTGTCCCTTATTATCTGCTTTGTCAATGAACCTGCCTACTCCGTTTCCGATTCTTTGCAGTGATTCGTAGTCCCAGTAGTGCATTGGGAGATTCGACACTCTAACCCAGACTGGCACTTCCTTAGGCGTATCCACCAATGGATTAAAATCAGGTGTCCATTTGTTTAAATAGAGTCCCTGGGTACCCATGAAGTAAGGTCCGTTTCTGAATACCAAATCTCTGTCTTCTTCAGTGATGAATTCGAAAACGAAATAGCCTCTTCCTACTGGGTAGCAGGTTACTTCGTGCGCTAGGTTCGGTCTCCAGTTCCGTTGTATCCAATCGTATGTTGTTTTGGTGGACGGCCACAGGCCCATGAACTGTCCGACTAATCCTCGATTGGCTAGAGCTACTATTATCTTCATTGGGTTCTCTTCAGGTAAGGCTATTTCAGGAATTTTGTCAAGTTTCTTTATGAATTTCAGAATCTCTGGAGGAGAAGACTTCTTCCCTTGACTGTGAATAAGCCTGCGGAATGCATCTTCGACCGAATTCGTGGAAGAGGGGGCGGGATAGCCGCCATGAGCCTCCTTGAACCTCAAACCCTAATGCTCACGCCAGACGAACCCTAACACTCACGCCATAGTATGATCGATCTATGATGATGATTATTGTTACCCTTCATTAAAATTAATTTTAGTTTATTGAACCTTAAGAAAAATGGTAAAGAATTAATTGGTTTGATTTAGAGTTTTATTTATGACGCTAGAAAAGATTAAAAAGAAGATTTCATAAATCTCTCTAGTTTTGTTGAGTTAACAAATTCGGAAGGTTGATATTGTTACAAATATTTTGGAATTCAGTATTAATGTGAACATACGTGGGACATTCTCAGAGAAAGTGCTTTTCATCTTCCACCTTCTTAGTATGACAAAGATGACAAATTATTTCTGCCCATGATGTTTTAGGAATTGTCCAATATCTTGTTTCACTATAGAGCTTATGAGAGTTTGTTCTTATTTTATCAATGTTGATTTTTTCCTTTAAGCCAACAATAAAAAAAATATTATTTTGATTGGGATTAATGACTTCTTTATAATATCTTAATTTTTTGTTATCCTTTATGTCTTTTTTGCACCACAATTTCTTCTTAAACTTAGATAGGATAGTATTTTTAATGGTATTAACATTCTACAAATGACCTCCTCCTCTATTCTCAAATGATTTAGCAAAACTTAGCATATTTATGCCACCCCCTCTTAAGTCATATGCGACTTTGACTAAAGTTTGAAGCAATATTAGGAAGTCTCTTGTCTTTAATGTGAGTGTTCTTATGTTTGTACATTAGTTACCTAGTCATAGCTATATTGTTAATGGGGGAAACACCAACTTTTATGAGGAGGATAGGATAGGGCATATTGCTTTTAATTTTAGGATTATAAGTTATAAAACGCTTTTGGATCGTTTGATATTCCTCTATGATTCTCTAGAGATGTTGCAGCCCCAAACTTCACAACTAGACGTCTGTTGATTTATAATTGTTTTCAAGACTTAAATAGGATTTCCACCCTCCATTAATTTTTTTTTTCTCATTTTTACAATTCTAGTTAAGTCTCTGATGAAGGTTGACTATAAGATATTTGTATGAAGTAACTTCCTCTAAGTGATTATTGTCATACAAAAAACATTTAGCATAAGTGATCTTTTTGGATTTGATTATCATAAGTTTTGTTTTGTTAGTCTTCACTCACATAGTCATACTATAACATAAATCCTTGAGAATTTTTAATTGTTGAAAGGAAAGCTTTGCCATATCAACAATATAATAAGTATAACGAAGAAGGATAATGACTATTCCAACCATCACAATTTACACCTTCCAATTATACCTCCAACTTATCAATATAAATTTAATTTAATTTAATGTTTAAATTTATAAATAAATAATTTTTGCATCTTAAATATATTACAGATTAAATTATGAAAAAAAAATCATTGACTACTTTCGAGAATACTTCAAAATGTTTATAAATAATTTAATACAACAAATAATATCCAAGAATCTTCCAAATAAATTGAAAATTAATCATACAACTAATAACAAATAAGTTTTTCAGAAGGCATATATTTAAAACCTTTGTTTAATACTAAATCATTTTCATTATAGGACATTAAACCAAGATATCAAGGTATGGAATTGTAATATATTTTATTCAAATTCCATTAGTTGTGTTTCATTTGATTAGTATTGATTATTCCTTCCATTAAACTTCTCTTGTTTCATCATTGTTTAATTGCATTAAATTATAATTATTATATTATAATAATTATAATATTAGATGACATAGAGTTTGGGGAAACTCCTGAGGGTTGAAGAGCCGGAATCAACTGTAGTCGTTGATTTGGAAGGGAGCTACATGTCGACAGATCATGTAGATCTGGGATCGTGTGTGGAAGGAGGATAGATAACAACCGTTGATCACAAATCATTGCCATGGGATTGGAGATCGACGGACAAGCTGGATTGTGGGGCTAGAACCTACTCGGATGTTAAAAATCTGAGAGCAGGCCACAATTTAAACCATGGGTTTAGAAAAAGGATACGTGGCAGCTGGAGGTGAATTGCGGGGTGAAAAGAGGGTTGGTCTAAAACCACTCTCGTCCGTGCCCGCAATCACACACTTAAGTGAGGTCATAGCCCACGGTCTTATGAAGGAAAGGGCTAATAAAAAAGGAGCTAGTGCCTGAAACTCGACATTTCAGAAACGCACAGACATAGAGCATGGGTATCACAGGACCTAAGCCTAAAGGATAAAAGGGGTCATGTGTATAATTGTTTTGGATTCAATCACAAGCCCGAAGAAGTCAATTCGACTCAGAAGATTGAAAGATACTTTGATCGGGAGATCAACAGACCTCGCTGAGGTAGGGGCACTGCGTCAAAAGTGCCTAAGGAAAAAATAGTCATGTACAGTGACTACAATGAGAGCACAAGAAGATCCAAGAACCCAAGAAGAATTGTAGACTTCTGGGATCAACAAGGAAAAGTTTTATAGGGAGAAAGAAGTTGCTGCATTTTTTGTGGAAGCAAGTATGTTATGACTTGTTGAGTCAGCCGGAGGAAAGAATGCTTGTGTGTTTGCAAGTGTTGTTGGTGATGTTGTTGCATAAGGAGGGAAGCAACAAAGAGCTGAAGTGTTGGTTATAAGTTTGATAAAAGAAGCATGAAATATTCTACTTCCATCATCCATACATGTAAGATCAAATTTATTAATGGCAGTCATGTAGGTATGAATTTGTATTACCCTTTTTGCATAATTGTTGAAAGGAAATTTAGGTACGAATTTCCTCAGCCAGAGTTATTTTATAAAATCACATGATTATATTAATTCAAATCTTTTTAGTTTCTGAATGCACACACTGACATATGAGAATGTCATGTTAATTTGGTTATGGGGTAATAACCAAAGAATTAAATATAAGAACTGGTTATAGGAATGAATTCCGGTAAGCTAGTCATGTATAAGACTAGGACATGGTTGGATATGGAAAGGTTATGAGCCACACAGGTAATAAAATATTCATACTTTTAAATAAAACTTGGACTGCAACCTTTTTGCTAACACTAATGTACACCAAAGAATTATATTCTTGATGTAGTGTTCGGGTCGAAAAGGAAGGCATCCAATTAATTGGGAAGACAATAGGAAGTGTGTGGAGAATGTGTCAACACATTGACTAGAATTCCAACTCATGGATGGTGAGATACATGACTGACATAAAGAGAATTATGTAAATAAATACAAGGGTGCACTGAATAAATAGGCATTGAGAGTTGTACTCATGTCTAGTAAGGGGTAGAGTTGCACTCATACATGATGGAATTGTATACTTAAATGCACTTTGTTGAATGCATTTTTTGAGTGCATGTATATATGTTTTTGGCATGGAGATAATTATACTAACGGTTGAAATGTTGCTAACTCATGAAGTTAAGAACATTTTAGGAACTGTTAAACAATGCAACAAGAAAGTTGCAAGTGAAGTAGTCACAGGAATAGAGACTACAAAATATTTTATGTTCAGAAAATTGAAATAATAAACTCACTGTTATTAATTATGAACATGCATATGCATAGAATGATGAGTCATTCTATTTGGTTAAATTGTTTGGTAATTGTGATTGAATTGCTAAGTGCAGACAATCCTAAGATCATTGAATAAGGTGTTGTACATGTTGAATTATGATGTACAGAAATATTGACAAATTGTTGGCAGTATGCAAGATGAAGTCTTGCAGGAAAATGGTATGCAGTTTTGTGCCTATGGAAAATCACAAGGGTGGATGCATTCATAATATGACAATAGCCAAGATGAATTATGAAATGGAATTTCCTGTTTTGGGGAAAAAGTTGAATTCCTTTTTGAACTAAGTTGGAGTTCCTAAATGAATTCTTTTATGTTTTCTCGTGATAACTGCATGTGGGTGATGCAAATGAGATGATGTTGATTAAAGTTAGAATGTTGATTACAAAGAGTAGCTCAAGAAGATGTTGATTGGAAATATCTGAGGGAAGTTGGAACTCCGAGAGCCACGATGCTCTGAGACTTCCTGAGCCGACCTGTTGTTGAAGCCCAAGGAAAGGGAGGTGTAGCAGCCAATGGATTGTGTGACAATGAAGGTGTACACTCCTGGGGTGGGAAAGGCATGTGGGGAATGAGAGACCATTGGTTGGAGTGTTGTTGAGGTTTGAATGGTTGGAGTGATGTTGAGGTTTGGTACCTTGGCCTAGACCATGTGGATATGGATTGTGGACCCTGGCTATCTTGGGAAGCCATTTCCCCGATGGAGTCATAGCCCTGCTCAGGGGTGGAAGGTATTCTTAAATCAAAATATAAGTACAATTATCTAATTATTGTATCTTGTGTATGCTGTATATAGGTTATAATGTTATTAGAATTGTCTGTATATACATATATATACATTGCATATATGCTTGCATTACATGCATCCATGACTCTACATAATGTGTTTCATATTTCATTGCTTAAAGAATATATACCTGATGATAATCATGTAATCGATTGGAATGTGATTCAGGTGGAGCAAGAAGGCATCTTGCAACTACATCTGATGCACATATTGGACTGGAAGAAAAAACAACTCTGGAATTAGGCCATAGGCCTTGTAAAGGTCCAGTGGACCTGGTACGGTCCTAAGGACGCAACATGGGAACCTGAGGATGCTATGCGGACATAATACCCGTATCTTTTTTAATATTTTGGGAAATCTTGTCGATGTTGTGTGAAGAGTTGCACTGAGTATAGTGAAAAAATAAGGGGAGGGGATTGTAATACCCCAAGGATGAGCGCCAATTTTATTATGAATTATAATAATGTTTATAGGCCAGTGAGACAAGTGTATATAAATTGGTGGGCTTATGTGTTTATTAGGCCAAAGAGACTAAGTGTTAATGGTCAGGAGCCTGATTTTGTATATGTAATTATGCATATCATTAATAAAATATAAACATCGTTGCGTGTAGACCAACCACTAAGAAAGAGTGACGGGGGACTAAGCTTCCACAAGGTTGGGTAAGGGAGGAGGCTAAGTGTGTGGGCCTAGGAGCTAAGCTAGGGGGCTTACCTCTAAAGGGGAAAATAATTTATTATTATTTCCTGAAGGCTAAGGTGGACATGTTGAGTGTTGTCCTAAGCTCCTGTAAAGGGAACGTGTGCTAAGTGGAACTCATGCAGCTCCAGGAAGACAAGTGTCAACCTGGGCGCATGCAATTATAGCTGGGAAAGCTAGCGTTGTTGGGTTCTCTTCCCATTCTGTCATCCTCCACCTGAGTTCGCTGGGATCTGGGGTGTCTGAACCCATTTTTCCTCTGCGTCTGCATCTGCATTATGTTCCTGGTCACGCACCCTGAAATTTGTGGAAAAACCGACGGATTGATCTGTGTCTCTGGGGAAGTCTGAGTATCCCGTATTTTTATGAGCCGTGTGGAGTCATAACGGTGGGATATTGTGGCCACGCAGTTCATCTGTGAGTCTTTTTGTGTCTCCTAAGGAACCCAATACCTAGGTAATCACCTTAGTCATGCCATGTTTTAGCGTGGGTTGTTGTCTCCTATGGTGCCATGCCCATCTGTTGATGTTGTTGTCATCCCTGTGTGAATGAGTGATGAACCATTGTTTTTTTCCTCCTTGTGTTGGAACAAAGTTGAAGAAGCAAGTTGTCAGGTCTATGTGCAACACTCTCTCTAAGTGAGAGAGTTGGTTGTGGTTGAAGAGACATGTTGTCATGCCTGTGAGTAGCTCTCTCCAGGTGAGAGATTTTGTTGGGAAGTAGTTTTCTCCCAAAGATATTCTAGCGCCAACTACGGAGCTCTGAGAATTCCTGATCCGACATGTTGCCAAGACCCAGAGAGGGAGGTGAAGCAACTGATGGACTATGCTTGTGAAGGTGTATACTCCCGGGTGGAACAAGCATGTGGGGAATGAGAGTTCGTGAGTAGTGGACGTAAGAAGGCTCCTGGAGAGAATCCTTCCGGTTTCTTTTTGCAGTTTCCTATAACCTCAACCTAGTATAGCATTCCCTTTCCCTGGGTGGAGCTTGGTCCCAGCTCGAGGGTGACCCAATACAGAGTGTGATGAGTAGCAAGGTCTATGGCTGGGAGGTTCGTGCAAGTTCTGCATATCGTTGGTGGATTTACTCCAGCTAAAAGATAAGTATCAATCTATGCTTAATTTATATGTTATGCATGTTTGTGCTATTGATGCTTGAATGTTATCATGTGTTTCATTTCATGTATGAATTGTTGTTATTTTTATTTAAATCTGAATGGTAACAGTAACTCTATGTTAAAATGTGTTAATTTGATTTAATGCATATTATATTTTTATGTGAATATTCCACACTGGTAGCATTATCTGGTCTTTGTGGAGGGTTGGGGATGCTACAGTTTGGTATCACAGCTAAGTAAGAGCTGAGTAGTGGCATTGCCCAAGTTAGTTGATGGTTGGGGATGTTACAAATTGGTATCAGATCTTTAAAGGCAAAGTTAATGTTGCGTTGGTAGCGTTGCCCAGCCTTTGGAAGCTCGGGGATGTTAGAATATGGTATCAGAGAATATAGCAACCATTGATCGTGGATCATCGCCATGGGATTGGAGATCGACGGATGAGATGGATTGTGGGGCCAAAACTTGCTCAGATGTTAAAAATATGAGAGTGGACCGCAATTTAAACCATGGTTTTAGAAAAAGGATACATGGCAGTTGGAGGTGAATTACGGGGTGAAAAGTGGTTGGTCTAAAACCACTCTTTCCCGTGCCCACAATCACACAGTTACGTGAGGTCATATCCCACGGTCTTATGAAAGAAAGGGATAATTAAAAAGGAGCTAGCGCCTGAAACTCGACATTTCATAAGTGTGCGGACAAAGAGCATGGGTATCATAGGACCTATGCCTAAAGGAGGAAAGAGGGGCTAAGCTTGATGATATGAAAATAGAAGGCTGACTTGTTATGCTATGCAAGCACCCCTACTTCATTAAAATAAACTTTACAGGACCTTGCTTCATGTCTTAAAATATGCAATATAAACTTATGTGTTAAGTTCATGCTTCTTCCTTTAAATGTTTATCTATGAGAAATTGTTCTTTTAAATGGTTAAATATGTGCTTTAAATGAAAACACAGCAACATAACTTGCAGCAAATAAACCATCAAACTCAGAACAATCACAACATGATAAAGGAGTTCACCCCCCTCCGGGCTACATCTCCTTGAGCCTCCATCAATGTACTTGGCTCTCTGGGATTAATTAGTCAAAAGTTATTTTACAAGATGCTTCTCAAATCCAATGGAAAAACAGACTGTACCATTGAGACCAGAACACATAAAAACCCCAAAAATGACTAATAGAACTCTGAAAATGGATCATGGCTCATCTGGGCATGACCTCTTCTACATGTGGCCATAAGCTTCCCTGAGCTTCCCTTTGGCAAAAACACCTGTAAAAGTCCTCAACAGCCTCTGAAACCTGTCCCAATGTGTTTAGAGCATATCAATTAGCCAAAAATGATTATTCAATCACAGAAAACAAACATAGGCTCACCAAACCATGTCCTCCATCAAAGAGGGCTTCAAGCTCCCTGGAGCTTGCTGAAACTTCAATGGTGAAAAACTTGTAGAATAAGTCTTCAAATGGCCTTGAAAATATCACCAATGGATCCAGCATGACCCAAAACCCCTAGCTGGGCTTTTACGGCACCTCAATCGGTCAAACGATGAAGAAGATAGGCCTCCTCCATTTTCCTCCTTCAAGTTTTCTAAAACTGGCTCTACAAAACGCACCTCTGTGTGCATGAACCAAGAACACACTCCAAAATGCGTGTTAAAACCTAGCTCCAAGCGGTTCCGAAAAATGGTCCAAACTGTAGGATGGTTAGGGCGCCTCCAACCCCCAACCGCCTAGCTCTCGGGCATATGCGGTCATGTGACCATGCGCAAATGTAGAAAAGGGGCTAACTTAACCGTTTTAAAAAAAACCAATTTTTAAAATCGCGCCAACCATAACCGTGCGCACCACATTGTAATAGATATTAATACAAAACTTTGGTTTAAATATATAAATCCCCACGCATATTTATTAACACACATTACAACAATTCACGACTATTTGGTTTTAAACCCGCGCGCAATAACTCCGCGCAAATGGTCATATGCGAGGGTCATATCACAATGTTTAGAACTGGGGGTCGGGGCTAATCCCCGACCCTACCCCCCCGCCAATTAATACAAAAATTAAATTCAAATATATTGAAACCCGTATTCATAACAAGCATCAATGGGCGGCATATTGGTTAGCGAAAAGTTATGAAGTCTTTAAATGGGGGGAAGGTCATCGGTTCGAATCCGGTCGACTCCACAAACTTTTGAACCAACACACAAACCAAAAAATGGGGTGCCACATGGCAGCCCATGACTGGGCCACGTGGCACCTTACCATATGCCCAAAACATGCCACGTGTCGCATCATCATTCGCCGAACGTCTGCCAATCACAAACCGCCACGTCACCTATGCCATGTTAGCACCACGCATGCTGCTGATGTCATCCGACATGCAATATGCTGACGTCACCCTGTGCCACATGTCACCCTTCCAGTGGTGACACGTGTCACCTCCGAATTGGTCCAACCGTATGCCCAAAAAGCCAAAACTGCCTGACACATGTCATCACCTGGAGCCGCCACGTGTCCTGTACGGACCTGCCACGTATGCTGTACGGACCTGCCATGTATGCTATAGGGACCTGCCACATGTCTTGTACGGACTGTACGGACTGTACGGACAGGTACAGTCAGCATCAAATTTTCCTTGTTTGGCTCGGCGAACAAATTGCGATATCTTCTCCATACGGACTCCATTTGAGAAAGTAAATATACCGCCAGAATAAGGAAGACAAGACGAACGCAATGGAACTATTTTTGTTGCATTCCGAGCACTTTGAAAATTGAGCAAAATTTGATCCCCTGATCCAGATTTTGATCACACCTTCCCACTGAAAGGCTTTTGGACCCACAAAATCTTATCTGTCTGCTTTCAAGTCATATCAAAATCTTTTCGACAATAACCTGAACACTTTGACATGCCATGCACTGCAATTGGCTATGACCTTCAACCACTGCTCTCTGGCTGCTGCTGACCCACTGCTCTCTCTGTGCTTGGAAGACTGCCAAAATTCCCACTGAGAATCAAGTCCCTCTTTCGAACTCTTTGGCGTCAACAAAATCAGCTCTCCAATGGCTGCAAAAACCTTCCTGCGACATCTTGTCACAAGCCAAGAAAACCATCAATCTTGAAAACAAATCATACAAGATTGAAAAATGATGCCAACAAAAGTCTTTTGTTCTTCAAACAAACTGTCGCATCTCGTACTTTATCAAAGCACATGGGGTTTTCAAAATCATCTTTCAAGTCAATAAACACCATTGACTAAACACAAGTCGAACAACACGATCAACACAACATAGTCGTCAGAAAATCATCAACACCAGTCGAGACTCATTGAAACATCAACCTTCCCAAACTGACAAGTCGACAAACATGATACATAATCATGTAACAAACATGAATCACTCATGATGAACCATCACCAGG
>ML795267.1:285765-304581 GCA_009831015.1 Picea engelmannii
CAAAACTTTGGTTTAAATATATAAATCCCCGCGCATATTTATTAACACACATTACAACAATTCACGGCTATTTGGTTTTAAACCCGCGCGCAATAACTCCGCGCAAATGGTCATATGCGAGGGTCATATCACAATGTTTAGAATTGAGGGTTGGGGCTAATCCCCGAACCTACCCCCCCCACCGATTAATACAAAAATTAAATTCAAATATATTGAAACCCGTATTCATAACAAGCATCAATGGGCGGCATATTGGTTAGCGGAAAGTTATGAAGTCTTTACATGGGGGGAAGGTCACCGGTTCGAATCTGGTCGGCTCCACAAACTTTTGAACCAACACAAAAACCAAAAAATGGGGTGCCACGTGGCAGCCCATGACTGGGCCACGTGGCACCTTACCATATGCCCAAAACATGCCACGTGTCGCATCATCATTCGTCGAACGTCTGCCAATCACAAACCGCCACGTCACCTATGCCATGTCAGTGCCACGCATGCCGCTGACATCATCCGACATGCAGGATGCTGACGTCACCCTATGCCACGTGTCACCCTTCCAGTGGTGACACGTGTCACCTCCGAATTGGTCCAACCGTACGCCCAAAAAGCCAAAACTACCTGACACGTGTCATCACCTGGAGCCGCCACGTGTCTTGTACGGACCTGCCACGTATGTTGTACGGACCTGTCACGTATGCTGTAGGGACCTACCACGTGTCCTGTACGGACTGTATGGACAGGTACAGTCAGCATCAAATTTTTCCTGTTTGGCTCGGCGAATAGATTGTGATATCTTCTCCATACGAACTCCGTTTGAGAAAGTAAATATACCGTCGGAATCAGGAAGACGAGATGGACGCAATGGCACCATTTTCGTCGCATTCCAAGCACTTTGAAAATTGAGCAAAATTTGATCCCCTGATCTAGATTTTGATCACTTGAGGGCTTAAGTCCTTAAATAATATTTTATTATTGTTAGCGATAAAAAATGCACTGGCATTTTTTAAAGAATGATGCCTAATCTTGTAGGGAAAATTTGACTAGCTTCCCGAGCTCCAAATTCATATTTGAAAGCACCATTGGAAAGCTTAGGATTTCTAGATGTCGATCAACTATTCAAGCATGTAAAACAGACTCTCCATGACTGAGAAATTTGATTTTAAAAAACTCTGCGCTTTCACCAGCTAACCCGTCTTGCATTTTGCTAGTTAGCTGGTGAAAGCTCTGCTTTTCACCAGCTAAGGAGCAGATTTTTGGGTAAATTAGCTGGTGAAAGCCTGTCACGGCCAGAATAACCGAAATTTTGCCCAGATCGGGATTTTTTTAGTTTGAATGGTTTGAAACCACTTCAAATGGACAGTTGTTGAATTATCAAGTCTGATTCAAAGGCCAGTTTTGAGGGATAAGGTCAAAAAGAGGTTTTTCAACTACATTTGGCATCTTTTTCAAAGGCAGAAAATCAGGGCTTTTGTACACTTCACCAAATTCGAATTTTATCTTTGGAGGACCAAATCAAACAATCTTGGGAGGCTAAAACTGCACTTCATCAGCAATCTACTACTCTTAGATATGGATTGATCTCATCTTGAGGATCTCTTCCTAGTTTTTGTAAATATAGTTTACTTTTTGTTTTTAGAATATCAGATCCATTGTTTTAGGATATGAGAATTGTGATGTAAATCTATAAATCTATAGACTTATGACAGACAGTTGGTTGGATTCTGGATACATTTGGACTATTGTACTAAGGCTCTTATCTTCTAATAGAATCACAGTTTCCTTTTGCCATCAATATCAGATTTATTCATATAATGTATTACTCTGTATTTTAATTCAATTTAGTTCAGCTTTTAAGAACTGTCATCTTCTTATAAAGCTGATAAATTCGAATTAAAAGACTTCTTACTATCTTGTATGACCCTACATTCATTGTATTTGGTTATCTTGATTAGTATTCTTCATACCCGGTCCAATTACTCCATTTGATCACTGATTTCTAAAAGCACTGGTTTATTCAAATACTTGATAAGTTGTTCTTCTCATTAGTCACTGAGTTATCCCATTGATCCACAATTTCATAAACACAAAAACCATTATTTTCTTAAGTTACCAAGCATCCTTAGCCTACAACCCTAAGGAGTTTCTTGGAGTGATGACAAATTGGCGTCGTTTCCGGGGAGAGGAGATTGAAGCTCAGCTTCCTTGGGAGATGACAAGATCCAGCTTTGATGATAGACAAAGTCTGGACATTATTTGGTTGTAATCATCTATCTGGCGACTCCATGAAGGACGAATCCAGTGGCGACTCCATTGTTCAGAAATCTGTTGGCGACTCCACTGGTATGACATGAACCAGATCTTTGCCAAGAGGTATGTGTTCTGTGATTTTTCAAAAATTGTTGGTTTCCCTAATCCAATACCTAGTAGAGATGAATGGGAAAACTGTCTTCCCAGATTTCGAGGAGAAGAGTGGGAAGTGCCAGCTGAACATTTGTTGGACTTTCATGATTACATGTGTCGGTTGCAAGTTGTGCATGAGGATGTTCAGATCCGGCTATTTTGTTTTTCATTAGAAGGGATTGCTCGTGATTGGTACCGGTCTCTGCCTATTACTAGTATCATCTCTTTAGCTGATTTTCATGCTGCCTTCCATGTGTTTTGTAAAGGAATATTTTCAAATGACTTTCTATTTCCTGAATGTTGTCATGAGTTCAATTTGCTGTATAAAGATCCCAACATTTGTGAAGACTTTACTGCAGCAGAAGATACTCTTCATCATGATCAAGAGATCAATGATCCACACTATGATAACCTTAGTGATGCTTTAAAAAATATACCAAATGCATCCACTATCTTAGATTATTATGCAGATCAAATTGTTCCCTATGAAAACTTTAAAGATGATAAGAAGATTGATAGATCAGAAATTGAAAGTTTTGGATCTACAACAAAGATTGAGCTGCCTACATGCAACATTGAGATCAGTAAAGGCAGCTCTCAACTTCCATATTTACAAACCAAGGGAAGTTGTCCCAACCATGAGGAACAAGATTTTCATAAAACATCTAATCTCCAAAAAGGAAAGCTAGAGGATTATATTTCTCCTTATGTACTTTACATGTCAACGTCAAATGAGAAAGATGAATATGATGAGTAAATTGACATATCAACATGAGATAATTTCAGATCTACAACAAATACTAAGGGAAGCCTTGAGTTTCTAGATTTGCAGACAAAAGTGGTTTGCAGTAGATATGAAGAGGAAGGTGAAGAAAAGAAGGGCTCAGATCAGAAATCGAGTATGCATTTTTCTCCGACAAAGGATGAGCAATTCACATTCATCATTGAGATCAAGGAGGACAACCAACAACATCATTTTTGTTTACAGTCAGAACAGAAGCTTGAAGAGGTATTCCTTTACTATTTTATTGATCCTATTGCTGATTTTATAGAATCATTGAGCAGTATAAAGATCAAGATACTCTTGTCAGATGAAGGTTGTTTCTATCATTTTTTCAGAACACATCTTTGTTGGCTATGCATTCTTTTATCTTTGGGATCAAGATCAAGAATGTTGTCAGCAAATAATTTTCTTTCATGGCTTCATTGGAAGCATGAGTTTACTTGATTAAGAAGCAGTGAAAATTGTTAATGTGGGAGTAGGCAGAAGAATAAGCTCACCAGATTTTAGAAGTATCAAAACATAGGATTTAAGATTTTATCTTAGAAATAAATTGATCCTCAAAAGTTTTTTTTTTTTAATTTTGTGAAAAAGATTTTCACCAGTTAACATATGTTGCTAAGTTGATGTTAGCTGGTGAAAGCCTCGGTTTTCAATGGTTAAGGTGTACTCCCCGGAGGCAAGAAAGCTGGTGAAAGCGATAAACACATATTTCTCTTCAGTGACTCCAAAATCAAAAGGGAATAAACATCAAATATGAGATCAGAGACAAATGCTGTGAGCAACTTGACAAAGACGCGAAGAGGATAACAGGAGGTGAGTTACTATGTGAGGATGTTCCCATGGGAATTCAGTGCTCCCCAAAAATTGCATCTAATCAGAGCAAGGCAGGGGAGGAAAGTAAGTTGTCCATCAAATTTGGACATTGAAAAGGAGCTTTGCTACCCAAAAGAAGGTATTGTTGTGCCTGGAGGAGGAAAAAAACTTTAATTAAGTGTCAACACTAAATAGAAGAATCATTGGTGAAGACCACTAGCACATAGAGGAATAAAGAGAAGAGGATGCCCTCAAATAAAATGAAACTGACCATGTTCCAGCAGAGGTACTAAAAAAGGCTAATTGTATGCAGCTTGTACACCAAGGAAAATTTTTTCCTAAAAAGATGGAATGGTCCAAATCCTTATGTTAAAGAAGGTGGATTACAACAGAAAATTGGTGTAAATGTGGCTTTATAGTCTTTTACAGACCACACAGGTCTTATACTCTGTCTGGTGGCACATAATATGGTGGTTACTGCAAAGGAGCACAGAGTAGACAAGTATTGGTATCAGGCAGTATGGATTGTACTGTTCGTATGCGGGATTTGGAGGGTGGAAGTGTGCTTTCATTAACTATAGAAGGTTCCTGAGAATGGTAATCCAAATGCATTATTGTTAGCTTTGAAGTTCATGACAAAATCCTTTTAGAGATGATAAATTGTAAAGGCTAAGCTCGAGTTCCACATTGCTCCAGCTTCATGTGCCCTGCACAGTTACAGAACATACATAGGTTAGTCATATAATCAAATCAAAGTTTAGTGTCAAGTATCAAAGCTCACAAAGATACAGTTGCCACAACATATCGATTTAATTATCAAAACAGTGGATCTAGTGAAAAAACACTGCAACCCAGTTTATCAGCCTGCTATCTCAGAAGTTGCAAGAAGATTTTCTTTGAAGGTGCCTAGGTTATTTAGTCCAGATGATGTGCGAGTGTTACCTATTCAACAATCTATGGTAGATGATTGTGAGAAAGTTGTCTTTTGGTAGCTAGCAAATCAACTTACCCATGACAAGGCCAAAGCAGTTTTGAGAGTGCTTTTCAATTGCAATGTGAACAGAGTTTGATCCAATCCCGTACAGGGCGTCCATCTTCCCACCAGCTTTTCAATCAAATATTGAGTCTTTGGTGGCCTGAGAACAGATAAAGGAGGCTGAGAACGCGACAGAGAGTATGCTTAGACCTGTAAATATTTAAAATTCAGAGCATGGCACCTTGGAAACACTGTCAGATATAAATTCCTCTCAAAGATATTCTCACAGTTTTCATTGGATGCTCCGGGACACAAAAGCTATGTTTCGAACATGATCAGTGGTGCTTCACAAGCTGATGTGGGAGTTTTGGTGATATCAGCCCGAAAGGGTGAATTTGAGACTGGATTTGGAAGAGGTGGGCAGACAAGAGAGCATACTTGAAGCTTTGGATGCGATCAAATTACCCCCAAGAGATCCTCGAGGTCCTTTCAGGATGTCATTAATAGATAAATTCAAAGATATGGGAACTGTGGTTATCGGAGATAAAATATATGTTTGGCGTTTGAAGTTTTGTTTGGCGGTGAAAAACAAAAATTTTGGGCAGTTATCATTAAACAACTGGCAGCCTACAGATTTTGTGACATTTCATCTGTCGAATCTAATTCAGTCAGATTCTATGGTTAAGGCGGATGATTGTAGAATCTCATACCTCATTTCGTGCACGTAACAGCAACAAAAACCCATATTTACGTGTATAGCGTGACAATGGTTCCAACAACTAGATGTTGTGGGTTCCAGATTTCGAAGTAGTCGAACAACTTGTCGAACGATGTATTGCTGCTCAGTGACACGAGCGACCACAACAGCGATGCCGAGCATGGCCTCGCTCGACCAGAGATGTACTCGAAGCCCCTTGCAGGATCCGTCCAGTTCTATGAGGGGCATGTCTTTCTCTACTACAAGAATCCTGAGAGTTGGCCACCTCAAGTAGAGGCCACCAAGTTCGATCGCTTTCCCAGGCTCCTCGCTGCGACGCTCAAAGCTCGCAAGAATGAGATTCCCAGAAATACCCGCTTTACAATATGTGAGGGGCGGGATGGAACAAAGACATCAAATGGAGATGTTTTGATATTTCCAGATATGATCAGATACAAGGGGTTGACACACTTCGATGTTGATACCTTTGCAGAAGAGGTGATTGTCAAAGATACAGAGTGGCTTTCAGGAAATCCTGAAATATTGACTGGATCACATATCTTTGTATGTGCACATACTAGATGAGATCGAAGGTGTGGTGTTTGTGGACCTACTCTTATCAGGAGATTAAGAGAAGATATAGAATCTCGAGGTCTTAAGGGTCATGTATCTGATGTTTTCATCATGATGGTGGGGAGGATACATGATTTCTCATCTGTATAATGTGGATCGGTTCTCAAGCCCGAGCTCAAATCACAAGATGAAATCGAAAGCCATAAGACAAAAGGGATCGAGTTGTTCTCTATTATAGATATCACATTTGCAGTCGTACCTATAGCAAAGCAAGTAATCTCAATCGTAACATCGTGCACAGGTAATGGAATTTCTAGCTTCGCTGATCGATCATGAAAATCATGCCAACAACAACTTCAAGCGAATTGCTTATTTGGAGAAGATGCATATGGTCAGATCCTTGGAATGGTTATTGTCTGTTGTTGGGTACAAGTTTTTGGTTTCTTTTTGTTCCCCAAAAAAACACCTTATGGCGAATTTTTGGATGCAATCACAGATAAAATTGAAAGGGAATTGATTTTTGTTGGTGCAACTGATGCCAAGACAAACTGTAGAAGGGGGTTCCTCAGTGCATTGATAAGCTAGCACAGGCTGGTATTAAGATTTGGGTTTTGACCTGAGATAAATGTAGTAGCACCGACCATGAGTTTTCCTAGTGGAAGCAATGTCCGTGTTACAGAAGAAAACATGCATGAATATGTGGATCATGGTGCCTCATTCCAAAAAGGATCGGGATGAAGCGTTGAGTGACCAATATTCGGATTCGTTTGTTAGAGAAAGATACTGTAAACAGAGCACATTTTGTTGTTTCAAGTGTCACATTACCTCGCAGTACTGGAGAAAGTTTTTAGGTTCGTGGTTGTCAAAGACGTGTAATTTCATTGCTATGCTCTATATTTTTGACTAAGCAAAGTGTTGGTGAGGAAATACATGGTGCAGGGTTTTGAGATAGCAGTCAGAGGTACAAGGGCTAATGTTGAAATACAAAATAGAGCTAAAGAAACATTGGAAAATATGTATGGCATTAATGAAAAACAAAGATCATGATGCAAACATTGGAAAGCAGAACGATCGATCATACAGAGCAGTTTTGATAACAGCCAAAAGTTATTTGTTCCAGATTTTCAAGAAGACAAGAATGCAGAGTCACGAATCAAGTATGGGATCGTATGCAAAGGGCGCCACAAGGAGCAATAATTTCTTCAGATTGCAGTGTTCTCATAACATCAATAGCTGAAGACGTTAAACAACAAAGACTTCCATATCAGAGGGCTTGTTCTTAGAAACCCCCTTTTTTTAATTAATTTTAAAAATCCTGTTGAGTGTTTTGTTGTTTTTCAGGAAGCAAAGTTATTGAGTCTGCATATGTCCTTGGAAATTTTTATAGCAGTAGTAGGCTACAACCTTTTGATGGGACTAAACTCCAGAAATGTATATTTAGTATCACTAAGGCAATAGTTACAAGATTTTGGAGGTGAAGATGATCTCATGCAGCTGCTAGAAATGAAAATTCAAACACCTCAAGCTGCCTGCAATGCTCTCATTTCAAGGTTGAAGTTATCCTGGAATTTTCAAAACCATGGTTACATATCTCACCATCCTGCCTATGTTCAACACTTTTCTTCTTAATGAAGATATTTCCACAACAGATGCCATGCCGATGTGCAAACAACATTTCTAGGGGAGTTTGAAGCAGACATGCTACAGATAAAGAAGATTGGGAAAGACAACAACAAATTTTGGAAAATAGACAGATGATAAATTGTAAAGGATGAATGACTCCATGCCCAATACTAAAGGCACAAGGCCTGCCAGGTTCTTGGAGACCTCATAGGGAGGTCTCCATCCCAGTTGGAGCCAGATGTTAGCAATAAAAAATGCACTAGCATTTTTTAAAGAATGGTGCCTAATCTTGTAGGGAAAATTTGACTAGCTTCCCAAGCTCCAAATGAAGATTTGAAAGTACCATTGGAATGCTTAGGATTTCTAGATGTCGATCGACTATTCAAGCATGTAAAACAAACTATCCATGACTGAGAAATTTGATTTTAAAAAAATCCGCGCTTTCACCAGCTAACCCGTCTTGAATTTTGCTAGTTAGCTGGTGAAAGCTATGCTTTTCACCAGCTAAGGAGCGAATTTTTGGGTAAATTAGCTGGTGAAAGCCTGTCACGGCCAAAATAACCAAAATTTTGCCCAGATCGGGATTTTTTGAGTTTGAATGGTTTGAAACCACTTCAAATGGTCAGTTGTTGAATTATCAAGTCTAATTCAAAGGCTAGTTTTGAGGGATAAGGTCAAAAAGAGGTTTTTCAACTACATTTGGCATCTTTTTCGAAGGTAGAAAATTAGGGTTTTTGTACACTTCACCAAATTCGAATTTTATCTTTGGAGGACCAAATCAAATAGCCTTGGGAGGCTAAAACTGCACTTCATCAACAATCTACTACTCTTAGATATGGATTGATCTCATCTTGAGGATCTCTTCCTAGTTTTTTGTAAATGTAGTTTACTTTCTGTTTTTAGAATATCAGATCCATTGTTTTAGGATATGAGAATTGTGATGTAAAGCTATAAAGCTACAAACTTAAGACAGACAGTTGGTTGGATTCTGGATACATTTGGACTATTGTACTAAGGCTCTTATCTTCTAATAGAATCACAATTTCCTTTTGCCATCAATATCAGATTTATTCATATACTGTATTACTCTGTATTTTAATTCAATTTAGTTCATCTTTTAAGAACCGTCATCTTCTTATAAATCTCATAAATTCAAATTAAAATACTTCTTACTATCTTGTATGACCCTGCATTCATTGTATTTGGTTATCTTGATTAGTATTCTTCATACCCTGTCCAATTACTCTATATGATCATTGATTTCTAAAAGCACTAGTTTATTCGAATACTTGATAAGTTGTTCTTCTCATTAGTCACTGAGTTATCCCATTGATCCACACTTTCATAAACACAAAACCATTATTTTCTTAAGTTACCAAGCATCCTTAGCCTACAAGCCTAAGGAGTTTCTTGGAGTGATAACAATTATTATTCCAAAGTGGTGTGAAAGGTTGGAAGAGGGCCTAAGATTGAGGGCTTAAGTCCTTGAATAATATTTTATTATTATTCCAAAGTGGTGTGAAAGGTATATTTTTATCCTATGTTCCTGGAAAAGGGAACACATACTGGACGAAGTGTATGCAGCTTCATGGGCGACATGTGTCGGTCCAAGCACATGCAATTTAACCCAATAATTGAGCCATGATGGGGGTTCGTCCTCCATTCTTTTGTCGACTGTCTGAACCATGTCGCTGCATACCTCACGCAACTTTGATACCATATTGTAACATCCCCAGCCATCAACAGGCTAACCAATGCCACCTACACAACCTTAACATAGCCTTGGTTGCTCTGATACCATTTTGTAACGTCCCCGGCCATTAACCCCATTGTCGGGAAACGCTACTACGTGGAACATTCACATAAATATATATAATATGCATTAAATCAAGTTAACACATTTAACATAGAGTTACTTCCATCATACCGACTGTAAATAGAATTAACAGTAATTCCTACATGAAAACATTTCAAGCATCACAAACATGCATTTTAATTGAAATTAAACACATGATAATACTTATCTTTGAAACTGGAGTAACTCCACCAACTACGTGCAGACCTTCCATGAACCTCCCAGCCATAGACCACACTGCTCATCAAGCTTAGCAGTGGATCACCCCTAAGTTGGGACCAAGCTCCACCTAGGGCAAGGGAATCCTAGACTAGGCTGAGGTTACAGGAAACTGCACAAAGAAACCAGAAGGATTCTCTCTAGGAGCCTTCTTACGCCCACTACTCATAGACTCTCATTCCCCACTTGCCTGTTCCACCTAGGAGTATACACCTTCACAAGAAAAGTCCATCACTGCTTGACCTCCCTCTCTGGGTCTCAGAAACAGGTTGGATCAGGAATTCTCAGAGCTCTGTAGCTGGTGCTGGACTCTCTCTGGGAGAAAGCAATTTGCAAATGGGAAAGATAAGGACATTAAAGGCTACCAATCTAAAATTTTTAAAATTGGAGGGCATATCGTTATCCCTCACATACAAAAGATTTTCAATTTAGTAGTGAAGCAGGGCTTCCCTAAAACCTAGACACAAAGCCTCATTATTCCTATTTTTAAAAATGGGGATAGAAATATTCCCTCTAATTATAGGAACATTATGATTAGCCCGATTTTAGCCAAGATTTATGGAATTATTTTGGAAAAGAAGAATGGCCTTTGGCTAGAAATTCATGGTAAAAGAGCTAAAGGCCAGGCCAGGTTTAGGAGATATCATTCAATTATGGAACATCTTGTTACCTTTAGGATCATTGCAGAGGAGTTTTGCAATACTAAAACCAATATTTTTTGTTGTTTTGTTGACTTTAGAAAAGATTTTGACATGGTTCCTAGGAAAAACCTTTGGAATAGGTTGGAAGAGATAAAAGTGCCTCTCAAGTTGAGGCTTGCTGCAATAAGGATGTATGAGAACGTTATTTCTAGGTTTAAAAACACTAAGGGATAGTCAAAAGAGATTAATTACAATACCAGAGTCAAACAAGGTTCTCCCTTGTCCCCTACCCTTTTTGGCATATACATTGACAAGTTTGAAGATTTCTTGGAAAAGGTGGGTTGTGTCGTCCCTACTCTCACTGGTATAGTCGATGATATCATTCTTATGGAAAGGAGTCTCCAGGACATTGAAAACCAACTAAGAATCCTCAAGGATTTGTGCTCCAATATGGGTATGACTATTAATATTGATAAGACTAAGGTCATGATTGTTAAATCCAATAAGATCCCTTATGATACCTTCGTATATGAAAACAATAACTTGGAGCAAGTGACTTCATACAAATATCTTGGAATTGATATTCACCACAAGCTCAATTGGAATTATAGCATTGAGAAAATGATTATTGGGGGATGGAAATCTTATTATGGGGTTGAAAACAATTATAAAGAAGCTGACCTTTGGAGGTTGGATAAGAAGAAACTCCTCTTTGAGACTCTTGTTACAACTTTTATTCTTTATGGATGTGAATTCAGGGGTTGTAGTATGTCTTGTGAATCCTGGAGAAAGATAGAGTAAATACAAAAGAATTTTATAACCTATAATCTCAAAATTAAAGGAAATGCGCCCTATCCCATCCTCCTCTTAGAAACAAGTCTCTCCCCCATTGGAAGCATGGATTTTACTAGATACCTAATGTATAAGAACAAGTTAAACAACATGGAAGACAAGAGGCTTCCTAAAATTGCTTCAAAATCGAGTCATAACCACCATCGAATCAAGCAAGGATGGCATAAACATGGCCAGTCTTAGTTAAATTATTAGGGAATCATGGAAGACACCATTTTGCAGAATAAAGATACTATTAAAAAACTTCAAATCAAAATTTAAAGAGAAAATGTGGTGTGATAAAGAGTTAGAGGAAAAAATAAAATTAAGGTATTATAACGATTTAATCAACCCTAATCTAGACGATCAAAATTATCTATCTGTTTTGCCAAGTGTAAAGAAAAAAAAAAGCATTTCTAAGATAAGAACAAATTCTCATGAGCTCCATAGTGAAACTGGGTGTTGGTCAATTCCTAAAACTCCATGGGATGAAAGAGTGTGTCACCTTTGTGACGCTAAGAAGGTTGAAAATGAAAAGAACTTTCTCTTAGATTGTCCATCCTATACCCATATTAAATATCATTTTCAAAATATTTGTCACACTATCAACCTTCCTAACCTCTTAACTCAACAAAAGTATGGTGATCTTGGAAAGATTCTCTTAATGCTTTTCGAGCACAGAAACAAAATTCTAAAGAATCACAAGTAGTCACTTACCCTCTTAAGGTCTGATAGACCAATTTAGTCTTAGTGGATGTTAATCATCATCATCATCATCATCATCATTTTTGTCATTTGTGTGGAAAAACAAAATCAATTTTATTACTTAATATGGCATGTGAAAATAAGATTTTATTATTAAGAAAATTTATGAGTTTTACCAAATCACCTTATTTATTATTAAGGAATATCATTGTATTAAAAAATTTCATTAATAAAATTTTCTATTATAATCTAAATTTACCAATTTGAATTCTATATAATAAATCATAATGAAAGAAGAAAATATTTTATTTAAAGTTTATGGATATCCAAAATTCAAAAAAAATATTGAAACTAAAATATATTTTTATTTACAGTTTATGGATTTTTAAGTGACAAAATCTATTATAACTTAGTTATCAATGATGTGACTACTATATACAAAGGTTAATTGATTCACTATCATTATTCAAGGTGTTAGTCCCTAAAGTTGCACTTGACTGCTAAAGGAAAAGCTAGGGCATCATCATAGTTGTTGCAATGATTTAAATATAAATAAGGATGTGGTTTGGGTTTTGAAAGAAGGTGGATCAGGTAGACTGAAAGAGAAAGAATAAGGGAGACAAGATAAACAAAGATCAGTGAAACACCATTGGGCATGGAGTCAATTAAACACCATTTTGATCGAAGGCAATCAAATTGCATATCAGATAAGAAGTTTATATGAAAATGGGTAGAAGAATAGGGAATAAACAAAAAGTAGAATACCCATCAAAGAAATATTCTCTTTGCAAAATGGATGAAAAGGTACTTGAAACAAAACACACAAATAGTAGGCAGTCATAGAAAAATCTTTACTGCTCAAGAATCTATTATCCATGGGCAACCATTGATTCTCAATGTCTGCAATTCGTTCAAGCAAGATGAAAAAAAGAGTGTAAAACAAGGAAGATGAAAAAGAGAGTGTAAAACAAGGGAAATTACAATCTGATAAAACAATTGTCATAGATCTTCAATGTCAGGAGCGATCACATAATAAGATGCCCTCAGGATTACAATAACACACACTAGATGTCTATCTCATCAAATTCCTTCTCAAACCTCACCCTCTCGGGCCTCCTTCCTAATTTCTATTACAAAATGCTATCTTAAATAGCAAGATACAATAAACAGATTCTTCTTATCTACTAGGAAATAATCATAACAATAAACTCTGAAATAATCATAACAATAAACTATGAAATAAAACAATGAATGATATTATGCAAGAAATCTGGGAAAACTTAAGTCAAATTCCTTTCCATCTATTTCCTTAAAATCTGGAGATGTGGAACTAATGGATTTACTGCTGAAAATCTGGAAATGATATCTTTGATTTCCATCTATGCCTAAAAATCTAGATCTGAAGTCATATTATTAGTTATTTTAGCCACATGTGTCTATCTGTTTTAGAACCCAAAGCAACATAAGTGCAAGAGGTATCTAGATTTGTTAATTCATTCCACCCTACCCTATAGATCCTGCAATGAGCATAATTTTCTATCAAAGATACAGGATACACAAGCCACAAGTCTTCTAGTTGCTCTGCACATGCTAAAGTAGTTGCAACTATGTCTATGCAAACCACTTGAATGACTACCATAAAAATAGTTTTCATACACATAAGCATAAAATACTCGGCCTTCATAAGCTTTCTCAACATAAAATCTATATCTATCAAACTGTAGCCATCTAAGGAAGATCATTTCTTATTTCCGAGGCATGCTGCCAAGAAGATCCAATTCTGAACTTACAGACTGGGAAAAATGCTTTTTGTCACAACCATGGATCGATGCATGAGGCATGGAAATGATATAAGGTAGACTACGCACCAACTTTCCTTCATTAACTTGTTCGAGGCAAATACTGCAAGTCTGATCTTCTTCCCATCCTTTTCCACTGCCTCCTTTGATTATGTACAAGATGAATTCTGTCACTGCAAATATGTGCCCTCACTGTGCTGACTATCAAGAGAATGATGAGACTAGGTTTTTTATTTGTGAATTGGCAATGTGTTTATCTCTACATCACTCATTGAAGAGACAACAGGGGAATGGTCAGTGTATCATAGTCTAGGTCGTCAAATTCACAATCAAACAGAGCAAGCTGCAAACTAAGGCCTTGCAACCGACCTCCTTTCAACACATTCATTATTCCAGTCGCCTCTTCATGTTTCAGTTGAGGAAAAGATTTGTTGTAATCCCAATAGGTGCCATCGTGGCCATAGAGTGTAGACAAAGAGAGGCGACTGCCACATCGGATAATTAATGTTTCCTCTTGGAATTGAACATTTAATCTCAATCGTTCTCCCATCAATGTGTCTTTCATAATGTCATTGACTACTGAAATATCTGAGTGAGTCACAAACCCAAAACCATGAGGGTACCCCTCTAATGCTGTGACTATTCTCCATTTGGCAATTAGTTTGATGCATCAGATGTTACATCTGACTTGATTATGTGTACTAACACGTATTGAATATTGGCAGGTGTTGTTCGACCTCAATGCCCAATACGCTTAAATGGAGATTGGCCAATATTGCCAAACCCTTTGCCTAAATGAACATGGAGTCTGTAACAAAAACTTTGAAAGTAAAGTAGCAAACTGATAAGATAAGACACAATTTTACTCAAGTAACATAAGCAATCTAGATATGGCCCGAAGACGAACATGGCAAAGAATTTGAAGATTTTTGGGAAGTGATGTAATGTTTTATGATGGCGCTGCAGGAATGTCACTTTTCTAGTAGCATGCATGTCATGACCAAAAGTACAAACTTTAGTACTGTGAATTTGAGTACTAACACTGGCTCCTTCTGGGGATGGAGTCCTTCTTGTGAGGCTCCAAGAACATGTAGACTTTGTGCCTTAATATTTTCCCATATCAATCCTCATTCCAAATTCTGCAACTTGTAACCCTATTCATCGTTGCCCTCGGGACATATCTGCTTATTATTTGTAACTGAAAAGAAACCACAAGATGAACTCACACTGAAAAGCCAAATCATATCTGAAGACGATTGCTCTACTAATGACAAACTAAACTGGAAAACCTACTCTTGTGATGAGCTTATTTATGTACATAGACCTACACTAATCAATGCACTTGCTTGATTAAGTAATATGATATATCCAATGCAACCAATCAAACAATTGATTGAGAAATTGGACTCCTACTCGGTCTTGAAATATTAGAATGAATAGTGATATAAGAAATTGTGACTCAAAATACAACTGAAACTGATATTCATGGTGCAAAAGTAATACAAAATCTGAGATAACAAAAATCTCCATGTATAATGCCACCAGATCATAAAAATCACCAGGAAGAATACGTTGATAGAAAATGTATGCCTCGTTTCCTTGTTGATGATTCTCTTTGCATTCATCATAAGCTGGTGGATTATGGCAGTCTTTTGAACATGAAGATCTTGAAATGGATTCATGATTATCAACTCCTTGAACAAAGAACTCGGGAAGTTGGTTCTTTGAAATTTCTAGAGGAACTTGAACCTCCTCAACATTCCCAGAAAAAGGAACATGAATCTGTGCGTTAAAGTCTGGATCTTGTTCATTGATAGTCAATGAAGAAACAATGTTTTGCTGATGATTCAGAACTTCAAAAGTATCATTCTGATAAGCAGAATCCTAGGAATTTCTCTTAGCTAACAATCATCGACATTCTTTTTCAAGTTCTTTAAGAAGCTTATTTAAAAAATTAAATTTATCATCTTCACTAAATACATGGTAAGAATTTGAAAAAGAGGATAAAATTGAAGAAACGTTTTCTTCCCATTCATCATAAGAAAACATACCTATCCATTCTTTAAAATCTTGAAGAAAAGCAGGGGCTGCCACCAGCTCTGTTATCTTGGTAAATGAAGCAACTGGATCAGTAGTTGAACTTGCCATGTAGAAGCAATGGAGTTTCCAGTAAATCTTTAAGCATGGATTCTTCAACCATGTGGAGTTGCCAGGTGAATGATAAGAAGTCTAAAGTGTCTAGCTTTAGTTCACCGTCCAAAGCTATATCTCCTCATTGTCATTATCCCAGGGAAGATATCTTCACTTTCATCCCCGAAAATGGCGCCAAAATATGTTAGTCCCTAAAGTTTCACTTGACTCCTAAAGGGAAAGCTAGGGCATCATCATAGTTATTGCAATGATTTTTATAAATAAGGATTTGTTTTGGGTTTTCAAAGAAGGTGGATCAGGTAGACTTAAAGAGAAAGAAT
Organism: Picea engelmannii; assembly: GCA_009831015.1. Classification (NCBI taxonomy): domain Eukaryota; kingdom Viridiplantae; phylum Streptophyta; class Pinopsida; order Pinales; family Pinaceae; genus Picea; species Picea engelmannii. The sequence goes on from ML795267.1 coordinate 302,153, forward strand.
AAGGGAGACAAGCTAAACGCAGATCAATGAAACACCATTGGGCATGGAGTCAAGTAAACACCACGTTGATCGAAGGTAATCAAATTGCATATCAGATAAGAAGTTTATATGAAAATGGGTAGAAGAATAGGGAATAAACAAAAAGTAGAATACCCATCAAACAAAGACTCTCTTTGCAAAATGGATGAAAAGGTACTTGAAACAAAACACACAAATAGTAGGCAGTCACAACAAAATCTTTACTTCTCGAGAATCTATTATCCATTTGAAGCCATTGATTCTCAATGTCTGCAATTCATTCAAGCAAGATGAAAAATAGAGTGTAAAACAAGGAAGATGAAAAATAGAGTGTAAAACAAGGGAAATCACAATATGATAAAACAATTGTCATAGATCTTCAATGTCAGAAGCAATCACAGAATAAGATGCCCTTAGGCTTACAATAACACACATTGGATAGCTATCTCATCAAATTCCTTCTCAGACATCACCCTCTCAGGCCTCATTCTTGATTTCTATTACAAAATGCTATCTTAAATAGAAATATACAATAAACAGATTATTCCTATCTGCTAGGAAATAATCATAACAATAAACTAAGATTAAAAACAATCAATGATATTATGCAAGAAATCTAGGACAACTTAAGTCAAATTCCTTGCCATATGTGTCCTTAAAATATGGAGATGTGGAACTAATGGATTTATTGTTGAAAATCTGGAAATGATATCTCTGATTGCCACCTGTTCCTGAAAATCTGGATCTGGAGTCATATTATTAGTTCTTTTAGCCACATGTGTCTATCTGTTTTAGAACCCAAAGCAACATAAGTGCAATAGGTATCTAGCTTTGCTAATTCATTCCACCCTGCCCTATAGATCCTACAATGAACATAATTTTCTATCAAAGATACAGGATACACAAGCCACAAGTCTTCTAGTTGCTCTGCACGTGCTAAAGTAGTTGCAGCTGTGTCTATGCAAACCACTTGAATGACTACCATAAAAATAGTTGTCATACAGATCAACAAAAAATACTAGGCCTTCATAATCTTTCTCAACCTGAAATCTATATCTATCAAACTATAGCCATCTAAGGAAGATCATTGCTTGTTTCTGAGGCATGTTGCCAAGCAGATCCAATTCCGAATTTACAGACCGAGAAAAATACCTGTTGTCACAACCATGGATCGATGCATGAGGGATGGAACTGATATAAGGCAGACTACACACCATTTTTCCTTCATTAACCTGTTTGAGGAAAATACTGCAAGTCAGTTCTTCTTCCCGTCCTTTTCCACTGCCTCCTTCGATTCTATACAAGATGAATTATGTCACTGCAAATATGTGCCCTCACTGTGTTGACTATCAAGAGAATGATGAGACTAGGTTTTGTATTTGTGAATTGGCAATGTGTTTATCTCTACATCACTCATTGAAGAGACACCAGGGGAATGGTCAGTGTATCAAACAAAGCAAGATGCAAACGAAGGCCTTTCAACCAACCTCCTTTCAACACATTCATTATTGCAGTCGCCTCTTCATGTTTCAGCTAAGGAAAAGATTCGATGTAAGCCCAATGGGTGCCATCGTGGCATAGAGTGCAGCCAAAGAGAAGCGACTGCCACATCGGATAATTAATGTTTCCTCTTAGAATTGAACATTTAATCGCAATCGTTCTCCCATCAATGTTTCTTTCATAACGTCATCGACTACTGAAAGATCTGAGTGAAGCACAAACCAAAAACCACGAGGGTACCCCTCCAATGCTGCGACTATACTCCATTTGGAAATTAGTTTGATGCGTTGGCTATTACATCTGACTTGATTATGTTGACTAACCCGTATTGAATATTGGCAGGTGTTGTTCGACCTCAATGCCCGATAGTCTTAAATGGATATTGGCCAATATTTTTGCCAAACTTTTTGCCTAAATGAACATGGAGTCTGTAACAAAAACTTTGAAAGTAAAGTAGCAAACTGACAAGATAAGCCACAATTTTACTCAAGTAACATAAACAATCTAGATATGGCCCGAAGACAAACATGGCCAAGAATTCAAAGATTTTTGGGAAGTGATATAATGTTTTATGATGGCACTACAGGAATGTCACTTTTCTAGTAGCATGCCTGTCATGACTAAAAGTCCAAACTTTAGTACTATGAATTTGAGTACTAACACAAGAACACCCACATCCGGTGTCTAAAATGATTTATGGGTGGTTAGTAAGTAGGTAGATTTTTATTCTTGCCAGATTCTCTAGATCTTGTACAATTAATAAACTTGCTTATATTCAAGAAAAACAAACTCTTAACCAATTAAAAACAATTTTGATCTTATTTTGGTATCTCAAAACAAATTTAATTTAAATAATATTCACAAGAACACTAAGTAGTAGTCTAAACGTTCTAAGTTTTGGTCTTTTTCTG
>ML795267.1:304681-317456 GCA_009831015.1 Picea engelmannii
AATAAACTTTACAGGACCTTGCTTCATGTGTTAAAATATGCAATATAAACTTATGTGTTAAGTTCATGCTTCTTCCTTTAAATGTTTATCTGTGAGAAATTGTTCTTTTAAATGGTTAAATATGTGCTTTAAATGAAAACACAGCAACATAACTTGCAGCAAATAAACCATCGAACTCAGAACAATCACAACATGATAAAGGAGTTCACCCCCTCCGGGCTACATCTCCTTGAGCCTCCATCAATGGACTTGGCTCTCTAGGATTAATTAGTCAAAAGTTCTTTTACAAGATGCTTCTCAACTCCAATGGAAAAGTAGACTGTACCATTGAGATCAGAACACATGAAAACCCCAAAAATGACTAATAGAACTCTGAAAACGGATCATGGCTCATCCGGGCATGACCTCTTCTACATGTGGCCATAAGCTTCCCTGAGCTTCTCTTTGGCAAAAACACCTGTACAAGTCCTCAACAGCCTTTGAAACCTATCCCAATGTGTTCAAAGCATATCAATTAGCCAAAAATGATTATTCAATCACAGAAAACAAACATAGGCTCACCAAACCATGTCCTCCATCAAAGAGGGCTTCAAGCTCCCTGGAGCTTGCTGAAACTTAAATGGTGAAAAACTTGCAGAAGAAGTCTTCAAATGGCCTTGAAAACAGTACCAATGGATCCAACATGACCCAAAACCCCTAGCTGGGCTTTTACGGCACCTCAATCGGTCATACGATGAAGAAGATAGGCCTCCTCCATTTTCCTCCTTCAAGTTTTCTGAAACTGGCTCTACAAAACGCACCTCTGTGTCCATGAACCAAGAACATGCTCCAAAACGCGTGTTAAAACCTAGCTCCGAGCGGTTCCGAAAAACGGTCCAAACTGTAGGATGGTTAGGGCGCCTCCAGCCCCCAACCGCCTAGCTCTCGGGCATATGCGGTCATGTGACCGTGTGCAAATGTAGAAAAGGGGCTAACTTAACCGTTTAAAAAAAAAACAATTTTTAAAACCGCACCAACCATAACCGTGCGCACCACATTGTAATAGATATTAATACAAAACTTTGGTTTAAATATATAAATCCCCGCGCATATTTATTAACACACATTACAACAATTCACGGATATTTGGTTTTAAACCCGCGCACAATAACTCCGCGCAAATGGTCATATGCGAGGGTCATATCACAATGTTTAGAACCGAGGGTTGGGGCTAATCCCCGACCCTACCCCCCCCCGTCTATTAATACAAAAATTAAATTCAAATATATTGAAACCCGTATTCATAACAAGCATCAATGGGCGGCATATTGGTTAGCGGAAATTTATGAAGTCTTTACATGGGGGGAAGGTCACCGGTTCGAATCTGGTCAGCTCCACAAACTTTTGAACCAACACACAAACCAAAAAATGGGGTGCCACGTGGCAGCCCATGACTGGGCCACATGGCACCTTACCATATGCCCAAAACATGCCACGTGTCGCATCATCATTCGTCGAACGTCTGCCAATCACAAACCGCCACGTCACCTATGCCATGTCAGCGCCACGCATGCCACTGACGTCATCCGACATGCAGGATGTTGACGTCACCCTATGCCACGTGTCACCCTTCCAGTGGTGACACGTGTCACCTCCGAATTGGTCCAACCGTACGCCCAAAAAGACAAAACTGCCTGACACGTGTCATCACCTGGAGCCGCCACGTGTCCTTTACGGACCTACCACGTATGTTGTACGGACCTGTCACGTATGCTATAGGGACCTGCCACGTGTCCTGTACGGACTGTACGGACTGTACAGACAGGTACAGTCAGCATCAAATTTTTCCTGTTTGGCTCGGCGAATAGATTGTGATATCTTCTCCATACAAACTCCGTTTGAGAAAGTAAATATACCGCCGGAATCAGGAAGACGAGATGGACGCAATGACACCGTTTTCGTCGCATTCCAAGCACTTTGAAAATTGAGCAAAATTTGATCCCCTGATCTAGATTTTGATCACTTGAGGGCTTAAGTCCTTAAATAATATTTTATTATTGTTAGCGATAAAAAATGCACTGGAATTTTTTAAAGAATGATGCCTAATCTTGTAGGGAAAATTTGACTAGCTTCCCGAGCTCCAAATTCATATTTGAAAGCACCATTGGAAAGCTTAGGATTTCTAAATGTCGATCAACTATTCAAGCATGTAAAACAAACTCTCCATGACTGAGAAATTTGATTTTAAAAAACTCTGTGCTTTCACCAACTAACCCGTCTTGCATTTTGCTAGTTAGCTGGTGAAAGCTCTGCTTTTCACCAGCTAAGGAGCAAATTTTTGGGTAAATTAGCTGGTGAAAGCCTGTCACGGCCAAAATAACCGAAATTTTGCCCAGATCGGGATTTTTTTAGTTTGAATGGTTTGAAACCACTTCAAATGGACAGTTGTTGAATTATCAAGTCTGATTCAAAGGCTAGTTTTGAGGGATAAGGTCAAAAAGAGGTTTTTCAACTACATTTGGCATCTTTTTCGAAGGCAGAAAATCAGGGCTTTTGTACACTTCACCAAATTCGAATTTTATCTTTGGAGGACCAAATCAAACAATCTTGGGAGGCTAAAACTACACTTCATCAGCAATCTACTACTCTTAGATATGGATTGATCTCATCTTGAGGATCTCTTCCTAGTTTTTTGTAAATGTAGTTTACTTTCTGTTTTTAGAATATCAGATCCATTGTTTTAGGATATGAGAATTGTGATGTAAAGCTATAAAGCTACAAACTTAAGACAGACAGTTGGTTGGATTCTGGATACATTTGGACTATTGTACTAAGGCTCTTATCTTCTAATAGAATCACAATTTCCTTTTGCCATCAATATCAGATTTATTCATATACTGTATTACTCTGTATTTTAATTCAATTTAGTTCATCTTTTAAGAACCGTCATCTTCTTATAAATCTCATAAATTCAAATTAAAATACTTCTTACTATCTTGTATGACCCTGCATTCATTGTATTTGGTTATCTTGATTAGTATTCTTCATACCCTGTCCAATTACTCTATATGATCATTGATTTCTAAAAGCACTAGTTTATTCGAATACTTGATAAGTTGTTCTTCTCATTAGTCACTGAGTTATCCCATTGATCCACACTTTCATAAACACAAAACCATTATTTTCTTAAGTTACCAAGCATCCTTAGCCTACAAGCCTAAGGAGTTTCTTGGAGTGATAACAATTATTATTCCAAAGTGGTGTGAAAGGTTGGAAGAGGGCCTAAGATTGAGGGCTTAAGTCCTTGAATAATATTTTATTATTATTCCAAAGTGGTGTGAAAGGTATATTTTTATCCTATGTTCCTGGAAAAGGGAACACATACTGGACGAAGTGTATGCAGCTTCATGGGCGACATGTGTCGGTCCAAGCACATGCAATTTAACCCAATAATTGAGCCATGATGGGGGTTCGTCCTCCATTCTTTTGTCGACTGTCTGAACCATGTCGCTGCATACCTCACGCAACTTTGATACCATATTGTAACATCCCCAGCCATCAACAGGCTAACCAATGCCACCTACACAACCTTAACATAGCCTTGGTTGCTCTGATACCATTTTGTAACGTCCCCGGCCATTAACCCCATTGTCGGGAAACGCTACTACGTGGAACATTCACATAAATATATATAATATGCATTAAATCAAGTTAACACATTTAACATAGAGTTACTTCCATCATACCGACTGTAAATAGAATTAACAGTAATTCCTACATGAAAACATTTCAAGCATCACAAACATGCATTTTAATTGAAATTAAACACATGATAATACTTATCTTTGAAACTGGAGTAACTCCACCAACTACGTGCAGACCTTCCATGAACCTCCCAGCCATAGACCACACTGCTCATCAAGCTTAGCAGTGGATCACCCCTAAGTTGGGACCAAGCTCCACCTAGGGCAAGGGAATCCTAGACTAGGCTGAGGTTACAGGAAACTGCACAAAGAAACCAGAAGGATTCTCTCTAGGAGCCTTCTTACGCCCACTACTCATAGACTCTCATTCCCCACTTGCCTGTTCCACCTAGGAGTATACACCTTCACAAGAAAAGTCCATCACTGCTTGACCTCCCTCTCTGGGTCTCAGAAACAGGTTGGATCAGGAATTCTCAGAGCTCTGTAGCTGGTGCTGGACTCTCTCTGGGAGAAAGCAATTTGCAAATGGGAAAGATAAGGACATTAAAGGCTACCAATCTAAAATTTTTAAAATTGGAGGGCATATCGTTATCCCTCACATACAAAAGATTTTCAATTTAGTAGTGAAGCAGGGCTTCCCTAAAACCTAGACACAAAGCCTCATTATTCCTATTTTTAAAAATGGGGATAGAAATATTCCCTCTAATTATAGGAACATTATGATTAGCCCGATTTTAGCCAAGATTTATGGAATTATTTTGGAAAAGAAGAATGGCCTTTGGCTAGAAATTCATGGTAAAAGAGCTAAAGGCCAGGCCAGGTTTAGGAGATATCATTCAATTATGGAACATCTTGTTACCTTTAGGATCATTGCAGAGGAGTTTTGCAATACTAAAACCAATATTTTTTGTTGTTTTGTTGACTTTAGAAAAGATTTTGACATGGTTCCTAGGAAAAACCTTTGGAATAGGTTGGAAGAGATAAAAGTGCCTCTCAAGTTGAGGCTTGCTGCAATAAGGATGTATGAGAACGTTATTTCTAGGTTTAAAAACACTAAGGGATAGTCAAAAGAGATTAATTACAATACCAGAGTCAAACAAGGTTCTCCCTTGTCCCCTACCCTTTTTGGCATATACATTGACAAGTTTGAAGATTTCTTGGAAAAGGTGGGTTGTGTCGTCCCTACTCTCACTGGTATAGTCGATGATATCATTCTTATGGAAAGGAGTCTCCAGGACATTGAAAACCAACTAAGAATCCTCAAGGATTTGTGCTCCAATATGGGTATGACTATTAATATTGATAAGACTAAGGTCATGATTGTTAAATCCAATAAGATCCCTTATGATACCTTCGTATATGAAAACAATAACTTGGAGCAAGTGACTTCATACAAATATCTTGGAATTGATATTCACCACAAGCTCAATTGGAATTATAGCATTGAGAAAATGATTATTGGGGGATGGAAATCTTATTATGGGGTTGAAAACAATTATAAAGAAGCTGACCTTTGGAGGTTGGATAAGAAGAAACTCCTCTTTGAGACTCTTGTTACAACTTTTATTCTTTATGGATGTGAATTCAGGGGTTGTAGTATGTCTTGTGAATCCTGGAGAAAGATAGAGTAAATACAAAAGAATTTTATAACCTATAATCTCAAAATTAAAGGAAATGCGCCCTATCCCATCCTCCTCTTAGAAACAAGTCTCTCCCCCATTGGAAGCATGGATTTTACTAGATACCTAATGTATAAGAACAAGTTAAACAACATGGAAGACAAGAGGCTTCCTAAAATTGCTTCAAAATCGAGTCATAACCACCATCGAATCAAGCAAGGATGGCATAAACATGGCCAGTCTTAGTTAAATTATTAGGGAATCATGGAAGACACCATTTTGCAGAATAAAGATACTATTAAAAAACTTCAAATCAAAATTTAAAGAGAAAATGTGGTGTGATAAAGAGTTAGAGGAAAAAATAAAATTAAGGTATTATAACGATTTAATCAACCCTAATCTAGACGATCAAAATTATCTATCTGTTTTGCCAAGTGTAAAGAAAAAAAAAAGCATTTCTAAGATAAGAACAAATTCTCATGAGCTCCATAGTGAAACTGGGTGTTGGTCAATTCCTAAAACTCCATGGGATGAAAGAGTGTGTCACCTTTGTGACGCTAAGAAGGTTGAAAATGAAAAGAACTTTCTCTTAGATTGTCCATCCTATACCCATATTAAATATCATTTTCAAAATATTTGTCACACTATCAACCTTCCTAACCTCTTAACTCAACAAAAGTATGGTGATCTTGGAAAGATTCTCTTAATGCTTTTCGAGCACAGAAACAAAATTCTAAAGAATCACAAGTAGTCACTTACCCTCTTAAGGTCTGATAGACCAATTTAGTCTTAGTGGATGTTAATCATCATCATCATCATCATCATCATTTTTGTCATTTGTGTGGAAAAACAAAATCAATTTTATTACTTAATATGGCATGTGAAAATAAGATTTTATTATTAAGAAAATTTATGAGTTTTACCAAATCACCTTATTTATTATTAAGGAATATCATTGTATTAAAAAATTTCATTAATAAAATTTTCTATTATAATCTAAATTTACCAATTTGAATTCTATATAATAAATCATAATGAAAGAAGAAAATATTTTATTTAAAGTTTATGGATATCCAAAATTCAAAAAAAATATTGAAACTAAAATATATTTTTATTTACAGTTTATGGATTTTTAAGTGACAAAATCTATTATAACTTAGTTATCAATGATGTGACTACTATATACAAAGGTTAATTGATTCACTATCATTATTCAAGGTGTTAGTCCCTAAAGTTGCACTTGACTGCTAAAGGAAAAGCTAGGGCATCATCATAGTTGTTGCAATGATTTAAATATAAATAAGGATGTGGTTTGGGTTTTGAAAGAAGGTGGATCAGGTAGACTGAAAGAGAAAGAATAAGGGAGACAAGATAAACAAAGATCAGTGAAACACCATTGGGCATGGAGTCAATTAAACACCATTTTGATCGAAGGCAATCAAATTGCATATCAGATAAGAAGTTTATATGAAAATGGGTAGAAGAATAGGGAATAAACAAAAAGTAGAATACCCATCAAAGAAATATTCTCTTTGCAAAATGGATGAAAAGGTACTTGAAACAAAACACACAAATAGTAGGCAGTCATAGAAAAATCTTTACTGCTCAAGAATCTATTATCCATGGGCAACCATTGATTCTCAATGTCTGCAATTCGTTCAAGCAAGATGAAAAAAAGAGTGTAAAACAAGGAAGATGAAAAAGAGAGTGTAAAACAAGGGAAATTACAATCTGATAAAACAATTGTCATAGATCTTCAATGTCAGGAGCGATCACATAATAAGATGCCCTCAGGATTACAATAACACACACTAGATGTCTATCTCATCAAATTCCTTCTCAAACCTCACCCTCTCGGGCCTCCTTCCTAATTTCTATTACAAAATGCTATCTTAAATAGCAAGATACAATAAACAGATTCTTCTTATCTACTAGGAAATAATCATAACAATAAACTCTGAAATAATCATAACAATAAACTATGAAATAAAACAATGAATGATATTATGCAAGAAATCTGGGAAAACTTAAGTCAAATTCCTTTCCATCTATTTCCTTAAAATCTGGAGATGTGGAACTAATGGATTTACTGCTGAAAATCTGGAAATGATATCTTTGATTTCCATCTATGCCTAAAAATCTAGATCTGAAGTCATATTATTAGTTATTTTAGCCACATGTGTCTATCTGTTTTAGAACCCAAAGCAACATAAGTGCAAGAGGTATCTAGATTTGTTAATTCATTCCACCCTACCCTATAGATCCTGCAATGAGCATAATTTTCTATCAAAGATACAGGATACACAAGCCACAAGTCTTCTAGTTGCTCTGCACATGCTAAAGTAGTTGCAACTATGTCTATGCAAACCACTTGAATGACTACCATAAAAATAGTTTTCATACACATAAGCATAAAATACTCGGCCTTCATAAGCTTTCTCAACATAAAATCTATATCTATCAAACTGTAGCCATCTAAGGAAGATCATTTCTTATTTCCGAGGCATGCTGCCAAGAAGATCCAATTCTGAACTTACAGACTGGGAAAAATGCTTTTTGTCACAACCATGGATCGATGCATGAGGCATGGAAATGATATAAGGTAGACTACGCACCAACTTTCCTTCATTAACTTGTTCGAGGCAAATACTGCAAGTCTGATCTTCTTCCCATCCTTTTCCACTGCCTCCTTTGATTATGTACAAGATGAATTCTGTCACTGCAAATATGTGCCCTCACTGTGCTGACTATCAAGAGAATGATGAGACTAGGTTTTTTATTTGTGAATTGGCAATGTGTTTATCTCTACATCACTCATTGAAGAGACAACAGGGGAATGGTCAGTGTATCATAGTCTAGGTCGTCAAATTCACAATCAAACAGAGCAAGCTGCAAACTAAGGCCTTGCAACCGACCTCCTTTCAACACATTCATTATTCCAGTCGCCTCTTCATGTTTCAGTTGAGGAAAAGATTTGTTGTAATCCCAATAGGTGCCATCGTGGCCATAGAGTGTAGACAAAGAGAGGCGACTGCCACATCGGATAATTAATGTTTCCTCTTGGAATTGAACATTTAATCTCAATCGTTCTCCCATCAATGTGTCTTTCATAATGTCATTGACTACTGAAATATCTGAGTGAGTCACAAACCCAAAACCATGAGGGTACCCCTCTAATGCTGTGACTATTCTCCATTTGGCAATTAGTTTGATGCATCAGATGTTACATCTGACTTGATTATGTGTACTAACACGTATTGAATATTGGCAGGTGTTGTTCGACCTCAATGCCCAATACGCTTAAATGGAGATTGGCCAATATTGCCAAACCCTTTGCCTAAATGAACATGGAGTCTGTAACAAAAACTTTGAAAGTAAAGTAGCAAACTGATAAGATAAGACACAATTTTACTCAAGTAACATAAGCAATCTAGATATGGCCCGAAGACGAACATGGCAAAGAATTTGAAGATTTTTGGGAAGTGATGTAATGTTTTATGATGGCGCTGCAGGAATGTCACTTTTCTAGTAGCATGCATGTCATGACCAAAAGTACAAACTTTAGTACTGTGAATTTGAGTACTAACACTGGCTCCTTCTGGGGATGGAGTCCTTCTTGTGAGGCTCCAAGAACATGTAGACTTTGTGCCTTAATATTTTCCCATATCAATCCTCATTCCAAATTCTGCAACTTGTAACCCTATTCATCGTTGCCCTCGGGACATATCTGCTTATTATTTGTAACTGAAAAGAAACCACAAGATGAACTCACACTGAAAAGCCAAATCATATCTGAAGACGATTGCTCTACTAATGACAAACTAAACTGGAAAACCTACTCTTGTGATGAGCTTATTTATGTACATAGACCTACACTAATCAATGCACTTGCTTGATTAAGTAATATGATATATCCAATGCAACCAATCAAACAATTGATTGAGAAATTGGACTCCTACTCGGTCTTGAAATATTAGAATGAATAGTGATATAAGAAATTGTGACTCAAAATACAACTGAAACTGATATTCATGGTGCAAAAGTAATACAAAATCTGAGATAACAAAAATCTCCATGTATAATGCCACCAGATCATAAAAATCACCAGGAAGAATACGTTGATAGAAAATGTATGCCTCGTTTCCTTGTTGATGATTCTCTTTGCATTCATCATAAGCTGGTGGATTATGGCAGTCTTTTGAACATGAAGATCTTGAAATGGATTCATGATTATCAACTCCTTGAACAAAGAACTCGGGAAGTTGGTTCTTTGAAATTTCTAGAGGAACTTGAACCTCCTCAACATTCCCAGAAAAAGGAACATGAATCTGTGCGTTAAAGTCTGGATCTTGTTCATTGATAGTCAATGAAGAAACAATGTTTTGCTGATGATTCAGAACTTCAAAAGTATCATTCTGATAAGCAGAATCCTAGGAATTTCTCTTAGCTAACAATCATCGACATTCTTTTTCAAGTTCTTTAAGAAGCTTATTTAAAAAATTAAATTTATCATCTTCACTAAATACATGGTAAGAATTTGAAAAAGAGGATAAAATTGAAGAAACGTTTTCTTCCCATTCATCATAAGAAAACATACCTATCCATTCTTTAAAATCTTGAAGAAAAGCAGGGGCTGCCACCAGCTCTGTTATCTTGGTAAATGAAGCAACTGGATCAGTAGTTGAACTTGCCATGTAGAAGCAATGGAGTTTCCAGTAAATCTTTAAGCATGGATTCTTCAACCATGTGGAGTTGCCAGGTGAATGATAAGAAGTCTAAAGTGTCTAGCTTTAGTTCACCGTCCAAAGCTATATCTCCTCATTGTCATTATCCCAGGGAAGATATCTTCACTTTCATCCCCGAAAATGGCGCCAAAATATGTTAGTCCCTAAAGTTTCACTTGACTCCTAAAGGGAAAGCTAGGGCATCATCATAGTTATTGCAATGATTTTTATAAATAAGGATTTGTTTTGGGTTTTCAAAGAAGGTGGATCAGGTAGACTTAAAGAGAAAGAATAAGGGAGACAAGCTAAACGCAGATCAATGAAACACCATTGGGCATGGAGTCAAGTAAACACCACGTTGATCGAAGGTAATCAAATTGCATATCAGATAAGAAGTTTATATGAAAATGGGTAGAAGAATAGGGAATAAACAAAAAGTAGAATACCCATCAAACAAAGACTCTCTTTGCAAAATGGATGAAAAGGTACTTGAAACAAAACACACAAATAGTAGGCAGTCACAACAAAATCTTTACTTCTCGAGAATCTATTATCCATTTGAAGCCATTGATTCTCAATGTCTGCAATTCATTCAAGCAAGATGAAAAACTGAGTGTAAAACAAGGAAGATGAAAAATAGAGTGTAAAACAAGGGAAATCACAATATGATAAAACAATTGTCATAGATCTTCAATGTCAGAAGCGATCACAGAATAAGATGCCCTTAGGCTTACAATAACACACACTGGATGGCTATCTCATCAAATTCCTTCTTAGACTTCACCCTCTCAGGCCTCATTCTTGATTTCTATTACAAAATGCTATCTTAAATAGAAAGATACAATAAACAGATTATTCCTATCTGCTAGGAAATAATCATAACAATAAACTAAGAATAAAAACAATCAATGATATTATGCAAGAAATCTAGGACAACTTAAGTCAAATGCCTTGCCATATGTGTCCTTAAAATATGGAGATGTGGAACTAATGGATTTATTGTTGAAAATCTGGAAATGATATCTCTGATTGCCACCTGTTCCTGAAAATCTAGATCTGGAGTCATATTATTAGTTCTTTTAGCCACATGTGTCTATCTGTTTTAGAACCCAAAGAAACATAAGCGCAATAGGTATCTAGCTTTGTTAATTCATTCCACCCTGCCCTATAGATCCTGCAATGAGCATAATTTTCTATCAAAGATACAGGATACACAAGCCACAAGTCCTCTAGTTGCTCTGCACGTGCTAAAGTAGTTGCAACTGTGTCTATGCAAACCACTTGAATGACTACCATAAAAATAGTTGTCATACTTATCAACAAAAAATACTAGGCCTTCATAATCTTTCTCAACCTGAAATCTATATCTATCAAACTGTAGCCATCTAAGGAAGATCATTGCTTGTTTCTGAGGCATGTTGCCAAGCAGATCCAATTCTGAATTTACAGACCGGGAAAAAGACCTGTTGTCACAACCATGGATCGATGCATGAGGTATGGAACTGATATAAGGCAGACTACACACCATTTTTCCTTCATTAACCTGTTTGAGGAAAATACTGCAAGTCAGTTCTTCTTCCCGTCCTTTTCCATTGCCTCCTTCGATTCTGTATAAGATGAATTATGTCACTGCAAATATGTGCCCTCACTGTGTTGACTATCAAGAGAATGATGAGACTAGGTTTTGTATTTGTGAATTGGCAATGTGTTTATCTCTGCATCACTCATTGAAGAGACACCAGGGGAATGGTTAGTGTATCATGGTCTAGGTCGTCAAATTCACTATCAAACAAAGCAAGATGCAAACGAAGGGCTTTCAACCAACCTCCTTTCAACACATTCATTATTGCAGTCGCCTCTTCATGTTTCAGCTAAGAAAAAGATTCGATGTAAGCCCAATGGGTGCCTTCGTGGCATAGAGTGCAGCCAAAGAGAAGCGACTGCCACATCGGATAATTAATGTTTCCTCTTAGAATTGAACATTTAATCGCAATCGTTCTCCCATCAATGTTTCTTTCATAACGTCATCGACTACTGAAAGATCTGAGTGAGTCACAAACCAAAAACCATGAGGGTACCCCTCCAATGCTGCGACTATACTCCATTTGGAAATTAGTTTGATGCATTGGCTATTACATATGACTTGATTATGTTGACTAACCCGTATTGAATATTGGCAAGTGTTGTTCGACCTCAATGCCCGATAGTCTTAAATGGAGATTGGCCAATATTTTTGCCAAACTTTTTGCCTAAATGAACATGGAGTCTGTAACAAAAACTTTGAAAGTAAAGTAACAAACTGACAAGATAAGCCACAATTTTACTCAAGTAACATAAGCAATCTAGATATGGCCCGAAGACAAACATGGCCAAGAATTCAAAGATTTTTGGGAAGTGATATAATGTTTTATGATGGAACTGCAGGAATGTCACTTTTCTAGTAGCGTGCCTGTCATGATCAAAAGTCCAAACTTTAGTACTATGAATTTGAGTACTAACACAAGAACACCCACATCCCGTGTCTAAAATGATTTATGGGTGGTTAGTAAGTAGGTAGACTTTTATTCTTGCCAAATTCTCTAGATCTTGTACAATTAATAAACTTTCTTATATTCAAGAAAAACAAACTCTTAACCAATTAAAAACAATTTTGATCTTATTTTGGTATCTCAAAACAAATTTAATTTAAATAATATTCACAAGAACACTAAGTAGTAGTCTAAACGTTCTAAGTTTTGGTCTTTTTCTG
>ML795267.1:323927-344180 GCA_009831015.1 Picea engelmannii
CCCCCCCCCCTCCTTAAAGGCATAAGGTCAGGGAGTCCAATATGGGTCGACGACCATATATATGAGTGTGTTATACTCAACCGCCCAAATCTGCATGCACCTTAGTCACAACGTGCCAAAACATGAAATTAACCCTCCCGACTTAGGATAAATCCAAAAAGTGGGTTTTTAACCTCCCTTCTTCGCATTGTTTTACCAAGAGGTCGAAAACACACCCTTTTGACTGGATTTTGAGGGTGCTTGAGCTGTTCAAACCTCAAACGTCTTTATTCTTCTTGTGGAAATCATGGGCAGAATGCCACATGATTTATACCATAATGCTCTCGAGGGAAAATCTCAATTATTGCTTGATTCCTATGAAGTAGGTTGCAAATTCATGTGTTAACATATAGGCTCCATGGGGAATAGAGACCTCCCTGTGAGGCTCTAAGAACTCCTTTTGTAGCTTCAGTGCCATAGTGTTGGGTTTGTGGAGTCATTTATAAAAACCAAAAACGAAAGAAAATTGATATTTACAATGACATGGGAAGCCACTCATGGCTTAAGTAAAAACATTCTTCAGAAAATGCCCATTTATAGGGCTACCAAAAACTTCAGCATCCTCCAAATCCTGCAACTTGTAAGTGTTATTTGAAAAAGCCTTAGAAACTTTGAAGGGGCCAATCCATAAGGCCTCAAATTTACCATGCTTTCCTTTATCTTGTTTAGGTGCATCCCACTAGAGTACTAGATCTCCCAGCTGGAAATCGTCTTTCCTTACTTTTCTGTCAAAATCCTACTTGATCTTCTATTGATGGTCATCGGATTTGTCTAGTAGTTTCTCCCTCATCTGCTGCACTTCTACCAATTGTTGTATTATTCTGATCATATCATCTGGTTCTCCTTGATAGTCTTGGAAGAATTTTTCCACATGTAAGGCGAGTTGAGAGGGAAATATGGCCTCAA
Source organism: Picea engelmannii (assembly GCA_009831015.1). Lineage (NCBI taxonomy): Eukaryota > Viridiplantae > Streptophyta > Pinopsida > Pinales > Pinaceae > Picea > Picea engelmannii. Next base: position 324,873 of record ML795267.1, read on the forward strand.
CTCCATACACCGCCTAGAAAGGAGAGACACCAAGATATCTCTTTGTTGTCACTCTATCAGCCCATAACGCAAATTTAAGCTTTGAATCCCAATCTTTCTTGTTGTCCTCTAATAGTCTTTTGATGATATTAATAAGGATCTTGTTAGAGGACTCTTCGAGTTTATTCCCTTGGGGATAGTAAGGAGTAGAGTGAATCAATGTGATTCCAAACTGTTCACAAACTCTATCAATGGTTCAGCCTTGAAAGTTGCATCATTATCAGTGACAATTTTGTTTGGACAACCAAATATTTCCATAATATCCTCGAGAAAACTAATGATTACTTTGTGGGAAGAATTTCTTGTGGGGATGGCCTCTATCCACTTAGTAAAGTAGTCTGTGGTAGTCAATATCCTCCTATGCTAACCACATTAATCAGGATGAATTTCCCCAATAAAATCTAGGGCCCACTGCTGAAAGGGCCCTAAAGCTACCATAGGCTTTAGTGGAAAAGACTTGAGCTACTGCTTTCCAGATAATTTCTGACACTTAATACAAGCCTCGATCTTTTCACAGACATCAGTAAAGAGGCTAGACCAAAAATACCCAGCTTTGATAATTTTACAAGCTGTGGTTCTCCAGAAGTGATGGCCCCCACATAAAATACCATGAAAATCATGTATAATCTTTTGGGCTTCCTGTGGGTCTAGGAATCTCAACAAAACTCCTAAAGGGTCTTTCCAATATAAGACCTGATCAATCAGACAATATTTAATTGATTTGAGCTTCAAATCTCTTACCTTGCTCCTTTCCATGCCATCAGGAGACTGCAACTTCTGTAGGAAAAATATAATGTCTTTGTACCAAGTGCATCCTGCCAATGGGGGTGTGACTTTAGGATCTTCATCAGACAACTCATCTTGTTGATTCTCTGAACAATTGCTGATGAAATTGACCCCCAAATCTTTATAATTAGATTCATCCAGCAACCTAGCTAAACCTTGATCTTTAACCAATTTGGTAGGCTTTATTTCAAGATCAAATTCAAGGATTTTGGCAATCCACTTGCTCCTTCTTCCATCTATGTCAGGTTGAATGAGGATCTCCTTCACAAAGGCCGAAGGGACATATGCAATGAATTTTGAATGTAGCACATAAAATATAAAATCTTTGAGATCTTTAACCAAATAATAGGCCTTCTTTTCCATGATGTCATACTTTATTTCAGCATCTCTCAGTGCCTTACTAAAAAAGGAAATGGGCTGCTCTAACCCTTCGACAGTTTTCTATAATACAATTGTTGCTACTATGTCAAACAAAGCAAAAGAGAAAATCAGAAAATATTTGGAGTAGTCAGGACTGATAAGCACATGTGCTTCAATCAAGGCCTTCTTTATTTGATCAAAAGAGCTACGATATTTGGCAGTCCATTTGATTTCACTTCCTTTCCTCAACATGGTTGTGATAAACTTCACCAACTCAACAAAATTTGAAACAAACCTTCTCAGAAAATTAATTTTCCCCAAGAAATATTGAACTTCTTTCTTGGATCTAGGGAGTGACAAAGTTTGGATAGATTCTACCCTTCATGGATCAATACTTACCCCCTCCATTGATACAATGTGCCCCAACAATTTCCCCTCTTTCATGGCAAACAATGAATTCTTTGGATTTAAAGAGAGACCAAACTTTCTTCATTTCAAAAAGACCCTTTTCAAATGGTCATGATGTTCTTTATCAGATGGTGAGAACATTGTTATGTCATCCAAATAAATGACCACAAACTTGTCCTTTTTTCCAATAAAATCTATGTCCATGGATCATTGAAAGGTTGCTCCTGCATTCATCAATACAAAGGGAATCTTACCGTGCATGAATGTACCCCAAGGGGTAGTGAAGGTTGTCTTCTCTCTGTCTTCAAGTGAGACGAAGATTTGATTGTAGCCAAAAACTCCATCAATAATAGACATACTAGATGCCCCTGTCACCTTCTATAATATGTGTTCCATCTTGGGCAAGGGGTAATTATCTTTCTTAGAGATTCTATTCAGATTTCGGAAATCCACACAAAGTCTTATTTCTCCATTCTTCTTTCTCACTGGGACCAAGTTGGCCACCCATTCAAAATACCTTAAAGGAATGATAATCTGGGCATCCAAAATCTTTTCCACCTCTTTCTCCATAATTGGCAGCAGCATAAGGTTTATTTGTCTCAACTTCTTCCTAAATGGATTGGATTCTTCCTTCAGTGGGATACTGTGATCAATGATACTTGTGTCATATGTTTTGAGATCTTCATATGTCCAGGCAAACACATCAGAAAATTTCTTTAACAACTCAGCATATTCAACCCTTTATTCTTTTGATAAGCTTCTCGACAATTTGACAAATTTTGGGTTCTTCTCTGTGCCAATATTGCACTCAGTTACATCAACATCATTAGTTGAGCCTTTAAACTTTACTTCCACATCATTCCCATCAAAAAATATTTCCAAATGAACTATTCCCTTTGGAATGTGGGTGGTAGGCAGCTAAACAATATGGTGATTAGCAGATTTATTTAGAAATACATCAGCATGAGGGTCACTTTCAGAATCATGATCCTAATCAATATGTAATGCAGAGAACTCATAAAAAAACTGAAGAAATTTTATGATCTCAATATCATCCTCAAACTCCTTCCAATGCTTGACATTGTTAGGTACAGAGGGATTTATTTCACCTCTACATCATACTTGAGTTTAGGTGGAAGTGGGACTCTGAAATGGCTCGCTGAAGCAGTCGAGGAATCAACCATGCTAGAATAAATGAAATGTTGAAAGATAAGAATAAATTGTCAATTAGGTACCACACATCATTTCTGTAAGTTTTAAACCTAGGGTGTTTATATTGATAAATATTTTTGATCTGATGAACAATTAGCTCTGCATCCCCAAATACTGATAGCTCTCCAATCCCCATTTCCTTTGCATCCCTTAAATCCAAAACAAGAGCTTCATACTCTGCCACATTATTGATAGCTTCAAATTCTAACTTGTAGGACAAAGGTATAGTCTCTTGACATGGTGAAACAAAGACCACTCCAGCATCGATACCTTCCTTAGAATAAGCTCCATCAAAGAACATCTTCCAAACAAGGGTAGTTGGAGGAGGGGTTTCACAAGCAGTAATGGATTGTTTTCTAATCTCAAGAGGAGGTTCAGGGGCATTAGTGAGCTGCAATATGCTAGATCCCAAATCAATGTCAAGGGAAAATATAGGATGGTTGGTGGGGTCTGCCTCATCACTAATGATGTAAGCCAACTAAGCTTCCCTGAAAAGTATTTTATTCTCACCCCAAAATATAGGAATGGTGGCATGTGTGAGGTCCATCTGTCAAGTTCCCCCAATTCATTTTATCCAAGATCTTGACAAGAGAATGCCAAACTTGGGGGGAACATCATCCACTACAATTTCCATGACCACACTTTTCATGGGAAACTGAAACAAGGTCACAACCAGATCTTTGATGACCCCAAGACATTTCACTTTCCTAGAGTCAAAAGAATATAAGTCATGGTAGGCCTTTGTGATTTCCAATCCAAGTTCATCCATGACTATTTTGGGCATGAGATTGTGAGATGCCCCCGAGTCTAGTAAACAATTATGCAACACCTTATCATGTATGTTCAATGATGTATAGAAGGGATGAGATGAATGATCTCTATCTTCTATCAAGGGACCTAAGATGACTTTTGGCTTTTCATCTTGCGGATTTACTGAATCAATGGTATTTGAGGAGGCTTTGGGCAACAACACCTTGGAAAGATATTTTTTAAATTCTTTAATTTTTATTAGTTCCAAAAATGGTACAGGGATCTTGATTTTTTGGATCTCATTTTCAAAATTGAAGGAATATGGAGATTTCAGAATCTCCCTGACTTCTGGGGTAAGACTCTCAACCAGAACTGGGGGAATTTGAGCATCTTGCTACCAACGGTCACAGCCTTGGTAGAATTTTATGTTTTTGTGTTCTAATCTGAAACATTAGTCTTTTCCTCCTTCTTTTTAGATCTCATATTATATCTGATAGGATTTTATTTTTCCTTCTCTCCCCCACCTAATTTATTTATTTGGTTATCCATCAAGGACTTCCCATATGTAGATTGGGTCAAGTGAGGGGATGGAGGGGTGTCGCCCAAGCAATGGATCTCATGATCATTTCTTCATCTTCTTCCTCTACAAGGTTGTTTTGTAAAGGGGTTTGGATCTTTTGGTCATCCATTTCTCTGCCTCTGGGATCTCTTGGAAGAATCTGAGGAGCATTGTTAGGTCTCCTAAAGTTACCTCTATTATCAAAATTTTGTGTATTTCTATAGGTTTGTCTTGCTTCAATTTTTACCTTCTCAGCGGAAAGAGATTTTAATAATTTGGTAAGCTCATCAACTTGAGGGTGGGCAGTAGAGAAACCATAGGTTGAAGTTTCAGACCTCACCTTTCTTCTGTCTCTATCAGCTTTACTCCTAAGCTTATCAATTGCCATGATATTGGATTCTACTTCGATGTCCGCATCTTGCATATGAGCCAAGGAGGTAGCTCTTATTTCTCTCAACAGGAGGCAAAAATCAGGGTCCAAAGTACTACCATAAGTCATCTTTGCAAAGCTTTCTATAGGCTTAATCTCAGTGGGAATTTTTTTATACCTTTTATTAAACCTCTTTGAGAAGTCAGAAATAGATCCCCCTTCTTCTTTCTTCAGTGATCCAAGCTCTGTAATATAGTACAAGAAATATTTTTTATCCCCCCAATTGTTTAAGAAGGCTTCATCTAGGGCTTCAATCCCATCAATAGATCCAGGAGGCAAGGCCCTAAACCACTTCCTAGCCTCACCATCAAGGTTATGAACAAAAATCCTCATCCATACATCTTCATTCTCAATGACATGATTATCTGTAAAACTATAAAAGGCTTCAAGGTGTCCCTCTATAGTTATGTCTCCTTCACCTGTGAACTTAGGCAACTACGTAAGGTATCCATCAGCTGGAAGAGCATTCATAGGCTGAGGAAGAATGAGAGGGGTGAACCTCGCAGCTACTATAGATTCCATTCTAGTTATGGGGGGATTAGAACCTGCCATTTGGATGTGAACTGGAGGAGAACCCAGAGGGGATGGACTTTGGACAAGTGAAACTGGAATAGTTCTTCTGGGAGATAAATATAAGGGCATTGAGGGAATAGAGGTTTCTCCTACTATAGTTGCAACAACCTTAATAGGAGGAGGCGTAGTACAACCCAGAGTGGGAATTTATTCTAAGGTCCTGGGTCCAAACCACTTCACAACTTCAGGGGAGACAAGGGTGTCAAATCTTTCTCCTTCCAAAACAATACTAGGAGGGGATAAATCAACGGGAAAATTCCCAAAATTTAAATTCCTTGAAACTCCAACAGTTTGTTTTATAGGAGAATTAGGAAGAGTTACAAGAGTTTTTAAAAAGGGAGTATGCAAATAATTAGAACATCTTGGTACAACAGTGGAGGTACATTTTTGAGCGGTCTTTCCACTTTTGATAATTCTCTCTAGGTCAGCTTCAGGCATTTCTAGAGGTAGCGGTGGAGTGGACCTCGTATGTCTTCCTTTAGGAGCCATAATTGAAATAGTGGAGTCAAAACAATGGAGTCTCCATGTGCAAGTTGCAATCTTCAATGGTATTGATATTTGATGCACCTTTAGAATCAAAGTTTCTTTGTCGTTCTATCACAGGGAAATGTCTTCAATTTGTTCCCCGACAACAGTGCTAGAAATGTTAGCACTAGAACTCACCCTTAGATTGCATATAAGGTAAGACCAATACCGATCAGTTTATACACTAAATGTAAATGAGTTTTAGGTGATCAAATGGAGAGGACTCAATGATAATAAAATTCTAACTCAAAAATCTAGACTAGCATGCATAAGCAATTGAGGTCTGGAATCAACTTCAGTCAGTAAGTTGGAGTAAGGGTGAATAGAGGGAAGACTTTGGTGAGGAGAGTGTAGAGGTTTGTTGTGGACATCAGGTCTTCCAATAGCCTAAGGAGGAAAACATTAAATGCAAGATCCTCTTGAATTCAAATCTCAAAGAAACTAAAAGAAATTATAACAACACTATAATACAACATTCATCATAATACAGTCAAAACAATCCATGTGAATTAGTCAATCATGAACTCTCTCAGTATCAGAGGCAAACAATATGGAGAAAGAAAGCTAACTTATATTAACCAAGATGTCTCAAAAAACAAATACATAACCAGAGAACAAATGTTCTTCATAAAAAAGAATTACAATAGCAGGGAGCCTAACTCAACCATTTGACCTTAACAAAATATCAAAACTGTCTATATATACTAAAAATGTTGCAACCACCAGGAATGTGATCAGACCCCTACATTCAAAGTTTCTAGTCAACGCCTACTATGTCAGCCTGTGCAGGCCTTCTTATGTCAGACGCAAGCCTGGCTTAGTTATGTGCTTTGCAGGAAAATATGTCCATAATGAAGATTTGGATTGACAGTCTGCCTTTACGGCCACTCTCTGCATGCTCTCCATTTATGGGGTGAGACAAGTCTCAATTGTTGCCCCCATATTCAATAACTACCTTCATCGAGATTAGGATGAGGCCTGACACCCATGAATGTTCCAAGCGGTGCCCACAACTTCTTCGAGTCAATCCTGGTGCCTCAAGGCCATGCAAATCTTTTTCTATGACCAATATGGGCATTGCAGGGGGCATACTGATAGTGTATGTGCAAACTTTCATGGAACAATGAGTGAGCGATGACCATGTGGAAGGAAGCGGTTGGGGGGAGCGGAGGCTGGGACGAGGCTATGGTAACAAAAGGAGAGGCAGAGGTGGCAGAGGGAGTAGGGACACCAACATAGGTGGAGGCGACATGAGAGGCAAATGTTGGGAAGCGAGAGGGGTAGGGGGGAAAAGAAAGAGTGGTAGGCAGAGAGAACGATGAGTGGATGACATGTATGAGGGGGCGAGAGGAGGAAGTGAAAAGGGATATGTGACAGGTGGGGAAAGTTTGAGTGGAATACAGGTGTCGATGGGAGGCGAGAGAGGTATGGGCGAGTGGTAAGCGGGCTAGCTCGGAGGGGGGGGACGGGTCCGAGTTGACAAGGAGGCGTCACGTTAGTGGGGGGATCACACCCGAAAGCCACTAACTTGGACCCCCCCCCCTATTTAAAGGAAGAAGGTTGAGGGGGGGGGGTCCAATATGGGCCGATGAACTTAGATCTCAGCGCGTTATGCTCAGCCACCCAGATCTATGCGCGCCTTAGTCACAACGTGCTAAAACATGAAATTAACCCTCCCGACTTATGATAAATCCAAAAAGTGGTTTTTTAACCTACCTTCTTCGCATTTTTTTACCAAGAGGTCAAAAAACCACCCTTTTGACTAGATTTTGAGGGTTCTTGAGTTGTTCAAACCTCAAATGTCTTTATTCTTTTTGTGGAAATTACAGGCAGAATGCCACATGATTTATACCATAATGCTCCTGAGGGAAAATATCAATTATTGCTTGATTCCTATGAAGTATGTTGCAAATTCATGTTCTAACACATTGAATTCCCACCACTATTATCAATATGGGCCCTTCGCCCCCCCCCACTACCTCTCTAGATACACTACATAATTGTAGTGTAGCTAGAGAGGTAGTGGGGGGCTAAGAGGGCCCATAGTGATAATAGTGGAGGCCATTCAATGTAAGGTGGACTAGGTCCACTATATTATTAAATAAGGCCTACTATGGTAGTGAGATATATGAGTATAAACATAATAAATGTAAGAGGACTTACTAGAAGGTACCTCCAATATAGTGTTCTTAGGTGGTTGGTAATACTATATAAATGGGTCAATAAATGTAATGGAATAAGAAGAGAATTTTTGTATTTAGAGCGTGTAGCTCCTTAGGAGGTTTCCCCCTCGAAGAGGCAAGTGAACAAGAGAGGATCCCTTCCATAATAGGATCCATTGTATGGTGTTTCCATACCATAAGGGTTTTGGTAATAATAAAGGATATTTTGCATATTGTTCTTGGTATTGCTTGTGGTGATTATATTTGTATATCTTTGGTAATTAAAAATTGGTATTAGAGCACTTTCTTAGAGGGAATTTATTTTCTATTTTTGCAAATTTTTCGAAGAAGAAAAAGAGGGCCATGACATTCTAGACGATTTATGTATATTTCAATGGCAAAAATTTCAAAACTGGTTGTAGATATGAGTTCCTATTAGAAAAGAAACCAATTTAAAAAATAAATCATCAGAAACGGAGTCTGGAAAGTAAATTTATCGACATTTTAAAATCTATTATTTTCAAGGTTTTTCCATAGATAAAAGCACGATTTTACTGATTTTTGTAGTAGTTGGTGCAAAATTTTCCGAAACAAATTATAGATCTAAGTTTCTCTCATAATTTCACCCAATTTCAAAAAACAAATTGTTTGAATTAGAGCTCCGAAAGTAAAGATATCATTGATTTAAAATCAATCATTTTTCAAGTTTTTCGTGATGGCGGCGAGACCGTTTAGCTCCTAACTTTTCACAGGGTGCTCATATTGCTACCAGATCAAACCAATTGGATAAATAATTTTAATAGTTTTCATTTGGTATATTATATGTGGTGTTTACGATGGATTTTAAACTCTTCAACGAACTTCAACAAAAGTTGGAAAACTTCCAGGAAAACATATTATAGTATTTCACTAGGTGGAGCAAAAGAGGTCTATTATGAAGTCTATTATGAAGGCCATCAACAATGAATACACTGAAGGAATATATGTTTGGTATGATTATGAGGATGTATGTGATGATTAGTATATGGATAGTTTTCATTTCTAGAATGAAAACCACTTTAATATTTTATATGATGTGTTTACTCCACCTTATGTAGAGAACATCAATGTGACAACTCAGGAGCTAGTTATGACTACTTTTTTTCCATATTGCATATTATATAGTGGTATTATTCCTTCCAGATTTAGCTTCGTCCCTTTCCCACTATGTGGATGGATCTACTTATTTGGATCCACATGACCAATGTCAGTCTTTGGAGCATCATTTTCAGTTGGTTATTAAGTTATGATATCTTCTGCATTGAGTTCACATGAGCAATTGGACATGGGACTCGGGTTTACAGTGGATGTTGGACTACTTCAACATGGTGGCTTTCATTTCTACATGGGACCCTGGTTCTCCAGTCTACTTCAGCACTATGGCCCACACTTATCCATGAGACCCTGGTATATGGTTGTACACCCTCATAACAAGCGTTGTGAACAACACTTTCATAAGGGGGATAGAAGGTAGTGTAGCTAGAGAGGTAGTGGGGCACCCAGAGGGCCCATAGTGATAATAGTGGAGGTCATTCAATGTAAGGTGGACTAAGTCCACTATATTATTAAATAATTCCCACTATGGTAGTTAGATATATTACTATACACATAATAAATGTAAGAGGACTTACTAGAAGGTTCATCCTCTAGAATGTTCTTAGGTGGTTGGTAGCACTATATAAAGGGGTTCAAAAACTTTAATGGAATAAGAAGATAATTTTTGTATTTGTAACGTGTATCTCATTAGGAGGTTATGATCTGGATTTATGAGAGGAACGAAATGAAACCACATATTTATAATATTAACACAAAGACACAATGAACAATAACAAAGATATAGTAAAACTTGACTTATTTTAAATAAGAAATATGTTGAAAACTGTAAAATGAAGATTGGAAACAAGCTTGCTAGAATGGTGGCAACTTATCTGCAAGAAGAGATGTGATGGTTACGCTCATTCGCAAGAAGATGAGTACAATGAGGCTCTGAAGGCCTTTTTACCATAAACATGAATGTCAAAACCCTAGACATCCAAAAAATACCATAAACATGAATGCCAAAACCCTATACATCCAAAAATCTAACCCTAGGAGATGAAGTGCCAAAAGTCATGTGGGCCTCGGGTAAGTTAGTACATCAACTTATCGGGGTCATAACTTTTACATACAATCTTCGTTTAGGGAGCACGATAGATCATTCAAAAGGTATTGATGAGGAGATTAATTTAGGGGGATCAATGAGAGCCTTAGGATATTATTGAGGTGTCTAATCGTGAAAAAATGTCGTTTAGGCCCTCAAAATGCCCCCCAAAGTTTGGGACCCAAAAAACTACTAAAAATAGTAAGTTGCCAAAAAATTGTTTTGAACCAGTTGGAAAAGGTGGGTGGCCACTGAGATCCTCATGTATCAATCCTCCCCCCTTAGGAAGAAATGGTCTCCACTATGTTGAGTTCCCCCATCAGATGAGAAAATTTCTATTGAATTTGGCCCCAGGTGAGCCACTTGCCTTGGTGCAGGAGTTGCCCCACTTTGGCAACCTGATAAAGTTGGATCCTCTGCTGGAAAGTTCCCTTGACCTATGTGTCCATGATATGATTAGTGTATTCATGTTTCATGCATGTAGGGTTGAGCTTTGTTGGTTTCAATTGTTATGTTATCTATGAGGTGTCCAATAATGGTGGAAAATAAGGCTGAAGGAGGTCCACATTGAACACTTAGTGCAAACCAAAGAAGGGGGGAAGGTTGGTCTCAAAATAATTATCACCCACAACCTTAGTGATGGTGTAAGGTCTATAAAGGAGTGGATGAAGCTTCTGATGAAGCCCTGTAAGGATTTCTTTCTGCAAGTGCAACCAAACTTTGACTCCCACCTGAAACTGGTGTGGCACTCGGTGTTGATCATGGCGATGCTTGTACTTGGCATTGGACTTCTGTAAAATATCCTGAAGCTATTGGCGGATGTGCTAGATCCACTCAATGAATTGGAAGGCTTTGTCAACTTTAGTTGGAGCATGCGATGAGCCTGTCTAGGTGGCCGCAAGAGGTAGTGCAACATCCATGGGACCCAATGGTTGAAATCCCAACCCCACCTGAAATGGGTTGTGGCTAGTTGAGATATGTATGACTCTGTTGTAGCTATGTTGAACATAGGGAAGACTCTCATCCCAGGTGCAGGAGTGCTTGGAATTTTACATGCGCAAGATGTGCACAATCATCTGGTTGACGACCTTAGTTTGGCCATCTATCTGGGGGTGGAAGAAAATGTACTTAGTAAGCTTGGTGTGCAACAGTGACCAGAGGATCCACCAGAATGTGTTGAGGAACTGATTGTCCTGATCTAAGATAATGGTTTGTGGGATCCCAAAGTGTACCCACACTCATTCAAAGAAGAGCTTGTTAGTGGCCTCCACTGTGATGCTCTTCTTGCAGGCATCCAAAATCACCATCTTGGAAAAGCGATCAACAACCAAAAAACACAATCATTTAACCACTTGGTTGATGGAAGGCTCAACATGTATTCCATTGAGATGGATTCCCAGGGCCTGTCAAGAGTAGACAAAGGAGTGTACATGCCTTGTTTCTTAGTGGTTTGTTTGGAAATAGAAAAATCAATGTAGTATTGGATATACTTGTTGACATCTTGTCGAAGTTTCGACCAATAGAAATGTTGTTGCAACATTTCCACTATATTTTCTATGCCGAAGTGTCCTGCCAACCAACTCTAGTGGGATTCCTAAATAATCTCTACTTTCTCTCTTGATGGAATGAAGATATGGCTCAGATGGCACACTAGCTCATCCTGAATATGGAAATTAGTGACAGTTGTGTTTGCGCCCAACATCTGGTAAGTGTTGGCGAACTCAGGATATCTCTCATAGAGGTGGGGCCATTTGGAATTATTGTGGCAACAAGACTCTAACACCGTGGTGAGTATCACGACTGGAGGTTGAATGATGCAATAAATGAATCGGTTGGTACTTTCTATTTTATACTTGATGTTGAGTTGAAACTACTACAAATATGTGGACCACTTCTTATGGCACTCAATATGTAATTTTCTTTGTGTCTGCATGAACTACAAAGGCTTATGATAAGTGTAGATGACTATCTCCTTCCAGAGAATGTAATGGCTCCACTGGCAGCAAGATTTCACATTGGAGTACATTTCTTTATCGTAAGTAGGATAGTTATGGATGACATATGATAGTGTCTCACTATGATAGGCCACGGGGTGGTCGTGCTGAGTGAGGAATGCACCCACATCATAGTCTGAAGTATATGTCTCAATCTCAAAGGGTTGTTTCAGGTTAGGTAATGAAATCACTAGGGACGAACATAAGCATTGCTTCATATCATTAAATTATTTCTGTTTGGACAAGCCCCACACAAATTTTTCCTTACCACCACCCCTGGTTATTTGGTTGAGGACCCATGCAATATGGAAGAATCCCAAAACTAACTTGTAATAGAAATTGGCAAGGCCTAAGAAGCTCTAAAGCTCAGTGAGAATGGTTGGGGCTGGCCAGTCACAGATGACTTGGATATTTGTTGGATAAACATGCACACCATGTGCATCAACAATGTAGCATAGGTACTAGACCATTTCCATGCCGAAGGAACATTTTTCCAAGTTGGCATATAAATTTTGATGCCGCAGAGTGTGCAGAACCTGTTGAATATGCAACAAGTTTTATGTCCAAGTCTTGTTGTAGATGAGGATGTCATCCAGATACACCACCACAACAGAATTAGTTAAAGGCCACAAGATATCATCCATCATCCTCATGAAAGTTGTTGGGGAATTTTTCAAACCAAAGGGCATGACCAACCGTTCAAAAAGACCTTATTTTGACTTGACGACAGTTTTCCATACATATTTGTGCTCTATTGGGACTTGATGGTAGCCATACTTCATATAAATCTTACTGAAGTATTTACCCCCCTTGAGTTGATCAAGGATATCCTCGATTCATGGAATCAGGTACTAGTTCCTAACTATGATTTTATTTAGGGCCCAGTAATCAATGCATAGTTGTCAAGTCTCATATTTCTTCTGCACCAACACGATTGGGCTTCCACAAGGTGACGAGTTAGGCCAGATGTGCCCCTTGTGGAGTAGTTCTTGGATCTGATGTGTGATCTCCTCATTTTGTAGCAGAGATCAATGATAGAGTGACCCATTGGGTAGCAGAGATCAACGATAAAGTGGCCCATTGGGTAGCAATGCATTGGGGGTCAGATCGATCGGATGTTTGACCTGATAGTGCAAAGGTACCCCAATAGGTGATGATAAGATGTCTTTGTATTCTTCCACGACCTTATTATCTCGTTCCTCTATCACTCAAGGGCTTCCTTGAGAAACATTTTGAAAGGAACTCATGTCTCGTATTCTTTATTTTCTCCCACCATGGACAGTTTCTTGGGCATGCAAGAGAAGTTTTCCTCAATAGAAACAAGCTCGAGACTCAACTCTATACCCTGACCACATCGGGGACATGCATTAAAAAATGACAAGGAGTTGATCACTCTGATACCACTGATCCGTATTTATGAACGGAATGAAATGAAACTACAAATTTATAATATTAACACTAAGACACAGTGAACAATAACAAAAATACAGAAAAACTTTACTTCTATTAAATAAGAAATATGTTGAAAATTGTAAAATGAAGATTGGAAACAAGCTTGCTAGAATGGTCACATCTTATCTTCTAGAAGAGATGTGATAGCTACACATTCACAAGAAGATGAGTAGAATGAGTCTCTAAAGGCCTTTTTACCATAAACATGAATGCCAAAACCCTAGAAATCCAAAAACTACCATAAACATGAATGCCAAAACCCTAAACATAAAAAAACCTAACCCTATGAGATGAAGCGCCAAAAGTCATGTGGGCCCCATTGAGGTAAGTTAGTACATCAACTTCCCAAGGTCATAACGTTTGCATATGATCTCCATTTAGGGAACACAATAGCTCGTTGGAAAGGTGTTGATGAGGAGCTTCATTTAGGGGTATCAGTGAGAGCCTTTGTCCATAATTTAGGTGCTCAATCATGAAAAAATGTTGTTTAGTCCCTCAAAATGGCCCTGGAAGTTTGGGACCCGAATAACTGCTAAAACTAGTAAGTTGCCAAAACGTTGTTTTGAACCAGTTGAAAAAGATGGGTGGCCCCCAATATCCTCCTGGATCATGTTTCCCCCATGGAAGAGGAAATTGAATAGGAGAGGATCCCTTCCATAATAAGATCCATTGTATGGTGTTGTCGTTTTGGTAATAATAAAGGATATTTTGCATATTGTTCTTGTTATCACTTGTGGTGATTATATTTGTATATATTTGGTACTTAAAAATGAGTTTAATAAGTGTTTAGTTTTGTTTTCTTAATTTAATAGTAAAATGTTAGAATATATGTAGTAGTGTTGATTGTGTAAATGGTACTCATGCAACCACCATCTTAAATGATTTAATGATGCTAATAAGAGGGAAGTGAGAATGACCACACAGTTTTTTATAACCCTTGTTTTCTTCTTCTAATATCCTTTGAAATTTTACCGCACCACCTTCTTTAAATAGAACTTGTGAAATACTAGATAGATCTTGAAGTGGGAAAGAAGAGCCGATCTCTAGGTAATTTTTATAATGCATTAGAGGATCTGATAGGGTCCATAGAACTTAGGCACTAACTTCTAGTGACCTTTGTCCCAACCTCAAGCTTTAAAGCAAGAGTAACCCAATTTAATTTTTGTAACATATTTTCCCAGCAAAAGTGTATTGTTGATACCTTGCAAGACCTAATTAACCCACAAGGGGAACTATGTCACAAGCGAGATTCGAACCTAAACAGAGAGGATAAAAAATTATCTGCTTAACCACTCAAATTTAACCCAGTTGACATTACATTAAATTATTTGTGTTTATTTGCTTCATTTATTGTAGTTCAAACATGCTAATGGATTCAATTTATTTTATAATATTGTTTATGTAAGTTTTCATCAATTTATGATCCATGTAAAGTATGTGTTGTTTATTTTTGTGAGGTTCATGGAGTGCTTTAGGGAGATTATTACCCCCATCTTAGGTTTAATCACTTTTCTTGGCCCATCTAAAGTATGTGTTGTTTGTTTGTGTGAGGTTCATGGAGTGTTCTAGAGAGCTTATTGTTCCCCTCTTAAGTTTAATCACTCCTCTCGGCCTTGGTTTTTTTTTTATTGTATCATAAATCTTTGTATTATTAAGGATCAATAAGCTGGTTATAGCCACACCTTCATGTGTATGTTTTTCATTCCTCATTGTTCAGTGACTTGGTTGAATAAAAAATCATAGATGGTTGATTTACTTTTTTCGATTTGTTAAAATCTGTATTTTTAATATAAAACTATATATTTCCACTTTCCAAAGTACTTTCAAAGTTTTGTAGAAAAAAAAAATCATTTATAAAAAAAAAGTATGCATATAACATGCATACATGCCTAAACAATATTGATTGGTTAACTAAGCAAAAGTGAGACATGTTTAAGATACACCTTTTCACATAATCACCTAAGAATTAATCTACCTTTTTTTAACCAATATTTTCACCATAAAATAAAAAAAAAAACAATTTTGAGTTAAGTAGCTTATGACCCCCACACCAACATCAAGTGAGAGGGTGTGGAAAACATAGGGCTCTTTATAGTGTAAAAAAACTTACACTTAGAATATATTAGGATCTTGGATATAGGTGATTCAAAAGAAACTCCAAGATGATACAAAATTGAAACTAGAAGTTGATAATAGTGAGGAGAGAAGTTATTGATTAATGAAAACTTTGTCCTAGGATCATTTTGAAAAATAGAAATTTATGGGGAGGCTAGATTGTATATGCATGAGAGATTGCCTCAACACCACTTCATGTATAATCAATCAATGAATCCACCCCATCTCCTCCCACCCCCACCCACCCCTCTCTTGATTGATGGCTAGTACTAAAGAGGTAGCGTAATGACCAATATTCTAGGTTTATACTCATATTCTTAGGAATTACAAGTGGGACATGATTTATATAGTGTGATCCCCCTTGAATTTAATCATCTTGGGAATTACTCAATATAACCTCTATTCATAAATTCACTTTAGAGTCACCCCCATCACACTTCATAACCAATATTGACAACTCATTTGGAATACCTACCTGACTTGATTATGCTTGCTTGGTTCCTAGATTGTCTCTTTTATTTATAGGGATCATGATTATTACTGAGACTATATCAGTTTTGCACAAATTTAGTTAAATCTCACTTGGATCCACAACATACATTAATTTCATAATGGATCTATCGAGGCCTCAAAATCCCCAACGTTTCTAAATTTGGGGGCCCCTTTTTTAATTGATAACTTATGATTCTATCTACAGTTTTATTTTGAATACATTTTGATCTATGGACTAGCTTTTGCATTAAGAATGATCTCTTAAGTCACTTTATCTGTGTTAGGTACTAGTTGTATTATAATAAGCAGAAAACAAAAATATTGCGGCAAATACCAGTGGAACAACAAAATGCAGAGAACCACAACACCAAAAATGAGACCTTTATTGATAGGAAGCAATGTTCACTTGCCTCTTTGAGGGGAAAAAATCCAGTAGAGAAACGATCTATTACAATAATTCTCAATACAACACTTTCTCATGCCTCCTACTCTTATTTATATTAATTCTATCTTCTAAAGAACATTCTAGAGGAAGATCTTTCTATAAGAGGAAGGTTCTATTAAGTCTTCTTACATTATACTTGCTCACATGATTAGATAGGCCTTATTAACTAATGCCGACCTTTATTACATGGAAACTATATTATTCTACCTATGTGAGGGGTCAAGGAGGTTAGGTCCCTAAAATTCCCTCCCCCTTGAATAGAATCCTTGTCCTCAAGGCTTGATATGATGAAATTGTTGCATAATAGTGGTCAGCTCCCAGGTGGTATCTTTTGGAGTTGTATCTTTCCACTGAACTAACACTTCCTTGATGGTTGGCTAATGCAGACAAATCTCTCGCTCATCGATGACTACTTGTGGTTCCAACCAAAAGGAACCTTCTTCATCCAACTCAAGGAGACTGGTTTGAGTTTGGAACTTAGTTCCAATAACTTTCTTTAAGCATGACACATTAAAAACAGGATGGAGATTAGAATTCTTGGGAAGAGATAATTGGTAGGCCACGGGCCCCACTCACTTGATAATTGTATAAGGACCATAAAATTTGGGGGCAAGTTTATAATAGTGTTCAAATTTGAGTGACTTATACTTATAAGGTTGCAGATGAACAAACACCTAGTCCTCTTCAAAAAATTGACATTCTGAACGATCCTAATCTGCTTGTTGCTTCATGCGATTCTGAGCCATGACCAAATTTTCCTAGAGGGTACAAAGAACGATCACTCTGACTGTAATATTGTTGTCAACCTATTGAACCTTGGAGACACCTAGAATGTATGAGAGAACCAATGGTGGATTTTTCCCATAGAATGCTTCAAAAGGAGTCATGTGAGTAGCAATATGGTAATATGTGTTGTACAACCATTAAGCTAGGAGCAACCACTGAACCCACTGATTTTTCCTATTGGATGCAAAACACCACAAATATTTTTCCAAACACTTGTTGACAACTTCATTTTGGCCATCATTCTAGGGATGATAGGTGGTGTTGAGATGCAATTGGGTTCCTTGGAGCCTGAACAATTCTTGCCAAAAATTGTTGGTGAAAGTTCGATCTCGGTTAGAGACAATAAAATGAGGCATGCCATGAAGTTTTAAAATATTATGCATAAACATTTGATCCATTATGGATGCAGTGAATGGGTGTTGAAGAGCACATAAATGAACATATTTGTAAAGATGATCTACTACCACCATGATGACTGAATTATTTCCCGATTTAGGTAGGCCAACAATGAAATCCATAGAAATATCCCTCCAAATAGCAGGAGGAATCATAAGAGGTTGGAGTGTGTTTGGATATTTGATTTCTTCTCCCTTATTATGTTGACAAGTTTCACATTCATACATAAAGGTGTGGACGTCATGGTTCATATTTTCCTAGAAAAAAGAACATTTGACCCATTCATAAGTTTTAGTAAACCTGGAATGCCCAACTGTGGGTGAAACATGAAGCTCAGAAAGCACCGTGGATTTAAGTTATGACTATTTTATTAAATAAAGATGAAATTTATAGCGAGGCTTTTCATTGTGGTAATATTACCTTGGAGAAGCTTAAGAGTGGTGTTGCAATTGTTGGATCAGACGAGAAATTTTGGGGTCTTGTAGCCATTCCTAGTGAACAACTTGGAGCCAATCTGGTACAATGAAGAAGAGGGAAAAGAGGGATCCTTATTCTTCATATTTTTTGGAAAGAGTGTCAGAAACCACATTTTATTTTCCCTTATTGTAAATGATCTCATAATCATATACAACTAGCTTGGTCACCCATTTTTGTTTCTCCAGGGATGAAATTTGGTGTTCCAAAAAATACTTTAGGCTCTCATGATTAGTTTTAATTTGGAAGTGTTTCCCCAATAGATAAGGACTCCAAAGATCCACAACATGTGCAATATCTAACATTTCCTTTTCATAGATTGATTGGCCCAAATGTATCTCCAAAATTTGTTTGCTAGTGAAAGCCAAAGGCTTGCCATATTGCATGAGGAGTGCCCTGATTTCTTTCGCTAAAGCATCACATTCTAGGACTAAATTATTGGTGAAGTTGGGAAGTGTCAGGACAAGAGTTGTGCACATAGCCTCTTTCAAGGCGTGTAAGGATTGATCATTGGCTAGAGTCCAAGTGAAAGAATTATTTTCAAGGAGAGAAGTGAGAGGTATCACAATTTTTCCATAATTCTGAACAAACTTGCAATAACATCTCGTTGAACGTAGAAAAACAGGCAATATCTTAAGAGTTTTAGGGCAAGGAAAATCCTTCATAGATTCAATTTTCTTAGGATCCACCCATATGCCATCCTTGCCGAAAATATGACCCAAGTAGTCTACTTTCGAGGCTCCAAAGGCACATTTAGAATATTTGAGGAAACGTTTGTACTGGGAGAGTAGATGGAGAACTTGATCCATATGGGTGAGATGGGATGTCCAAGTTTTACTATAGATGAGAATATCATCAAAGAAAACTAAGACAAAATGATGGAGGAAAGGATGGAAGACATGATTCATGAGACTGTTGAAAGTGGAGGGATCATTGCACAGTCCAAAGGGCATGAACAAGAACTCATAGTGACCTTCATGAGTTCTAAATGCAGTCTTGGCAATGTATTCCTGTTTCATACGTATTTGGTGGTATCCAAAATGGAGATCAAGTTTAATATGTTGGAGTTACTTCACACACACCTAAGATTTATTTTTCCTAAGGTTATTCCTTGTTTATTAGTCATAATTAGTCATTATCCAGTCTCCTATATTTTAGGGGAGAATATTCC
>ML795268.1:10834-25131 GCA_009831015.1 Picea engelmannii
TTTACCTCCTAAAATATTACCCTAAAAAGTAAACCATATTTTATCATATTTTACATAGAAAGTTGTAGCTATTGCTTTTGTTTGTAGTTCACCTAAACTCATTCAATACCTCCCATACATCTAATATCCTCATGTAACATTGGCATTTGTTCTTGCCTTTAGAATATCAATGTCAGGTTCTCCTGACTACCTGAAGTATGGAGTGGGGTATAGTAGGAGGGGGACTTGAACTTCAACCCTATCCACTAGGATATGTTCACCCTGAGACCTTCAATATATGAATCAAATATATGAAGATTTATCTTGTGTCCTAGTAGTGAGTGTGTCTCTCTTTACCATAGCTTCTATGTTAGTGTTTGTCACCTCGAATCTATATTCCTCAGTACCTCATTTATGGAGGTGTTGATGAGTTTTTTGCAACTTCCAAGTGTATTCTCTCCAGAATTGGGTAGGCATATGGATCTACTATTAGGTGAATATGATTTTTCCATACCTTACTTGGTCTTCCCCCTTATAATCTTATCTTCAGTTCTACTATAATCTCTTTAGGATCATGTTATTTTGTAGTTGTGAACCTCATAGTTACATTCTGGAACCCATACTTAAATGCTCATATTTACACACCCCCAACATAGGGGTTTGGTGACCTCAATATTTGTTGCAATGCCTAGTTCTGTAGGTAAGTTTTGCAAAGGATATTTCTCCTTTTAGGGGTGATATCAAAATACAATTCACAAAATTTCCAAGGGTTTTGGAAATCTGTCTTCATAAGAGATATGTATCATTCAGTGTTAAATTTGTACCATTGATCTTTTAAGTATAAAGAATAGACCCTAGCATGTGGTCTATGTGCCAAAATTTTGTAAGCTTGTTCAATAATCTCCTCACATACATATGTTAATCTTGCAATTTCCTAATCCTTTTTTGTAGTTTCTTTCATTTGTTTTACCAGCTCAATTTTTATCTTGGTATTTTCATTACCGAGGAATTCTAAATTTTCATTAAAATCTATTGAGGTTAAAGAAAATTTATTTTCCAACTAAGTGATTACTTTGTTATGCTCAATGACAAAAAAAAAGTTTTCACCTTTTGATTCTTCTTATTGCTTCCATTTCTACTTCACCTTGAGCAATCAACAACTGTCTCTTCAAAACTTTAACTGAATTTGTGGCCACAATGTGTGTTAGAGTCCTCTTTTGCAGCCTATTCGAACCATATCTCCTTATCCTCTTCGGAATATGATCAATAACATAGCTACTATCTTCATGTATCACAAGTGTCTTTTCATCAACAAGGTTGTTGATTTCTTCTTTTCCTTTTACAATTGGAACCCCTAACAGGGTTGCAGGATCTTCTTGCTATGGGGAATTTATAATATGAAATGGCTCCTTAGCTTGGGCTAAGGTATTTTTCCTTTGCAACCCTAGAAATATTTGATTCTAGTTCCTAATCTATTGAGGAGATATACTCCTACTCCTTCTTCACACTCTGCTACTTCTTATGCAATAGTTGATATAGGCTCTGTAGCATCCATGGATTCTTCAGCTACTAGTGTTGGCACATGTTCTAAAGCATGTGATGAGTCTTCAATACATGGTTTTGATGCTACATTTTCTTCAAGATGGATAATGAACATGTCCCATGTGACATATGGTTCTATTCTTCATAATTCATCGAAAACAAATAGCTAAATCAACCCATGGTGTGCTACAACTGTTGCTCTGCTCTATTCCTGTGTGAATGGCATAATTTTTTTTTTTTTAAAACCCCAACCTTGGTTGCTCTAGCAGCGAACATGTTTGTCACTTGTATTGCCATTTGGTCGTAAACACCAACATTGGTCTCTCTAGCAACTAAAATATTAGTCTCTAGAGCAACCAACATGTTAGTCACTTGTATTGCCATTTGGTTGCAAACTAGGTCACTTGGTCGCTCTAGCGACTAAATGATCCTCCTTCGTTTGACCTTTTTAACTTCGGGTTTGGTCGCTCTAGCGACTAATATTCTTCGTTCTATCGACTATTGATTAAGTTTGCCAGGGTTTTCTTGGTCACTCTTGCGACTAATATTAGTCGTTTGACCGACTAACATTCGTCGCTAGCCAAACTTTTCCCTATTGTGAATAGGCTTCTTTTACTGGTCGCTAGACCGATGAAGATCCATGTGTGTCCGCTAGACCGACGAATGGATTTTGTCGATTTTTTTTTTTTATGTTGGTCGCAAAAAAGACCCTATGCCGACAAAACTTCATCTCTACTTCGTCGCAAAAACATTCAAATTTAATAGTGAATGAAGTGGTCAAAATCCAACTGAATGACTTATATTCATGGGCTTGATAGCAGTTTCATAGATTATGTGATTTTTCATATCCATGTATACAACCAAATAATAAATTCGATATCTTAAATGACCATGAGCCCGACTATAATCATAGACCTTAAACCCTAACTCTAAACTTTGCCATGCACAAAATACCCATTGAAGATAATTTTTATAACCAAAAGCACTTGATCTTCAACAAAAATAAAGATGATCATTTTTTAAAGGATTTAAATAATGAATCAATTCTCCAATCAAATAAGGACAACATTGAAGACCTTTATAATAATCCTATGACAAACCTCTATACTCCATTACCAATTTCTCTATCAAGGTGTTGTGTAAAAGGGAAAGTAGAATGATTGATCCTTGGTATGATAAAGAGTGTAAGAAAGCTAGAAAATCCATTAGGGATTATTATCACCTTAATTTCTCTCACAAAAATCATTTAAGTGATTGTGTAAAGGCATCATCAGTTAAAAAGAATACAACATAATAAGGCTACCTCATGGTTACTTTAAATCACCTCAAAAGAGCACAAAAAAGATTATAAAGTGGGTTTTCATACTCTTGCATAGTCTTCCTTCACTGACACTTGTGTGACTTGTGTGTCTTTCCCTTCGAAAGTCACACAAATATGCTCACATGAGCGAGTTCATCCTCTTCAACGCATTTAAAAATATAGCCCTAGCTAAATTAGCTCTAGGTTGATGTACATGAGAAATTTGAGCTCCCATCCCATTTATGAAGAGTAATTTGGCCTCCCAAAGTCCCTTTCAGGCATTGGATCTTTGTTTTTAATGAAGAGCTTTCACATTGGAACTAGTTCTTCATGGAGCTCAAAATTTCTCAATAAATGAAATCCATGAGGTAACATTTGAAATAACAGAAGAATGGAAATATTATGTTGTAGGAATGAGATTGGAGATCACCCATATTTCTCTCTCATCTCTATTGTTCATAACCCTCATGCTTGTTTGGGTTCTTTCCTCAAAGAAACAAGACTTCTTCATTCACCATTTGTTAGAGAGAGGAATTTGAAGAAGAAAAAGGACCCATCCCAAGGAGAGTGCCATAGCTCATTTCCATCCAAGTATTATTCCCATGTGATGTTACTCATGTTCACGCCTATCCATTGGACCAATATATGAGTGTTGTTGTTTGTAGTTTAAATCTTATGCATGCTTTTTTTAATTTTATTGCAGTATTACTCTTGTGTTTGTCCCACAACTAACCATTGTTTACTTTTTATCTCACAACCTAGATTAACAAAGGGGATTTTTCTCACCAATGCAACAAAATATACCAAACATAATGGTGACTCCACTTGGGTTTAGATCACTAATTCTCTCTTCTCGGGTTGTTTTCATCCATTCTACGACATTTAGTTCCTTGCAAGAAGCATAAACAATGTGTCTATCCAATTGGAAACCACCCTATGTGCTTTTTGTTTCTGGAATTTTCTTTCATGTGAGTCCGATGACTTGCTTGACTTTTTCAGTCAGTTTCACGCTAGTCCAGTGGCTGTGGGTCGATTTTCCATGGAAGCTACATGGTTTGTCACACTCAACTACCATGCAAACTATGCGAATGTCTTTGAAGAGACCCACACAAGTTTTTTTACTACCTCTTTTTCAGAATTAATTAGGTTCAACATTAGACATAGGTAGAAAACCTTAATTTTTCATAAATTATAGGCTTAAAATATCTTGTCTTTTTTCCATTCTTTAATTAGTAATTAACTAACCTAGTTGGTAGGAGGAAAAATCATATTTCATTTCTCTTGTCATGTGGATGGATTTTTACTTTCTATAGCACATGGATGTTTAGATTAGAGTCTAATCATTTTGTTTCCTTGTCTTTCACTTACCACACACAAGGGACCTAAAAGCCTCCTTACCTCTAGTATGCTCTTTTCCTTGCACCCAAAAATGATATTGGAAAACTAAACTAAGAAGAGTAGGTGAAATACCTCCCTTCACACATATTTTAGCTTTTTTGGCATGGTTACTTGCAAAATTTATCATCACATAAAAGTTAATTAGGTGGAGTAAGAACCCATACAAGTTCACATATTTATCTTTTACAATTTCTTTAAAGTTTTTTGCAATCATAAATGAGAGTATTGTTAATTTTTGCAACACTTTACATCATCTAGAAATCAAGTAGGTAGAGTAAAGAACCCCTCAATGTCCATATGTTGTACTGTTGATCAAACTTATTTAAGTACTGCAATTTTATTTTCAACACTCGTGTATCAAAACGTTGTGATTTCTTCATGTGAAGCACACACACAAAATACTTAAAGAGACTTCTTTTTAGAGTATTCTCTTCACCTTGCATCCAAAAGTGATCTTGGTGAACCAGAAAGAGTAAACAAGTCTGAAATACCTCCTTCATCACACCTTAATCAAAACAACTAGTTCATGATGCCATTTTAGACTCCTAAAAGAAACTCAACTAACACATTTAATTCCTCTTTTGTGAGGTCACAAAAGAATTAATAGTTTTGGCTAGGATTGTGGGGATAGGAATCCAAACAACTCCCCATAATAACTTCTCATTCAAAACATATCATTTTTCCAAGGGATCTTTCAAAATCCTTTTTTATCAAGTGTGAAAAATCCAAGGAAAGGAGATATCCATGAAGGGTCATATGCTTAGGTTCGGTTATTTCTACTAGTCTCCTTGAGCCTCCCATATCTTGTTTGACTATGACTTGTGATTGATCAAGGATAAGAGTATGCTTCCCGTGCTTGAGGAAGGTAACCTAGTGTCCAAACATTAGGATTTATATACAAGTGGAATTTGTGGGGTGCATTTGCACCCGAGACAGATAATGTTGGTCATTGGGAAATGTTGCTAGTTCCATTGGGACATGCCCCAAATGCCCGTCATTATAATTGACTCATTCACACCTTCACTAGAAGTCTTCCATGGATTCAAACCCCATTTGTTGAGAGATTTTGGAAGGCCCAATGTTATTTGAGAGGAAGGACATTAGGTCTCATAGGACACATGTTTTTTCTTTTTTTCACCCTCATGTCAAAAGAAACCCCTACATTTAAACACATATTGCGATTTAAAGTGGAATACATTAAAATTGTTGCACCATTAGCTCAATTATTTCATTTGTTCACATATTTTATTTGATTAGGCGATATTTTAAAAATCATGGTTTAACGACCATCAATTTGAGTTTCACACCCCATATTCTTAGCTAGAAACTGCTAAGGACCCTTAGTCACCTCAGAATTATCAACATTTGCAGGGCCTTACCCCAATGTTAGGAGGAATTATTGGTCTTTCTATTTCACCAGTTAAAACATTCCTACAACACACATATTTGGGTGAAACATTGTTAGGGTTAACTCTTCTCGAGTCATCCTTGTAGAGCTCAGCTCCCCCTAGGTTCCCTTTAGGAAGCTCATCCTCATCAAGAGATAGTTCTGACAAGTCAGGTTCAATTACAGGTGTCCCACCACCTCCTTTTCCACCCCCACCACCAACACCCCCAAATACGACCACCAATATTCTATATATGGATTCTCTTAAATCACAGATTCGACCAAGCTAACAAACTTCCCCATTTTACATGACTCATATTGGTCACCCATGCCAACCAAAATTCCCTTAGATATCCAAAAATTTGAGGGAAAACTGGGTGAAGACCCAACCAACCATATTATGATGTTTCATCTATGATTCTCATCCAATAGTATTATAAATGATTCGGTCCATCTCAAACCATATTCATCTCCAAACCTACAATCACCAATATGGTATGCCTCCCAGCTTACCTCTGACCAATTCATAAGCTATCCAATTTCCAACTAGTGTTTCCTTGATGATTCCAAGATCTAGTAGAAACCCTACACCATGTGTACCAAAGGAAACTCTAAGGTGTGCTTCTCACAACCCTCATTCAAGTAATGTTCAAAATTACAACATTTTTTATGATATAGTGCAATCCCCTATGGCCATGTCAAAATTGGAGGTTATGCAGACATGTAATTCGTAAAGGAAATCATTGATTTCAACATTGGTTTTAGTTAACCCTTCTAATTCCAAGCTCATCACATTTTATTTGGATAAATTGATCCCATGATCCCCTCTCTAGTTTCTTTCCAAATCCATGTCATAATTAGAAAAATTACCATCCACCAATGCATTATAGATGAGGGAGCATATACTTGAACCATGTCTAAAGATATGTGGAAGAAGTTAGGTTCCCCTAATCTTAGCTAGTATGTCATCACCCTTCGGGCTTATGATGGCTATCCATCCCAACCTGAAGGGATTTACCACACTTTACCCATCAAATTAGCAAGCAAAATTGTCTTAATAAACATTTAAGTCATAGATGCATTCTTAGTATACAATGTCCTCCTTGGACATAGCTATATGTATGTTATGAAGTTGTCACTTCATTAGTGTTTCACATGATTATATTCCCTCACAATGGGAAGGTCATCGCCATTGACCAACTCATACACTACAAACCCATATCAACCTCTAATATTGACATCATTCTTCCCCTCATAGGGGTAAGTCAAGATTTCCCATCATTCATGGAAACAAACCTTGGGATCTTCAAATATTCTATGTTTCTTGGTAGCCATCATGGAAAACCACCCCAAGTTCCATTGGTGGATTAACTCAAGTATGCATGTTTATTTTAGTCAAGGCAGAGTCATTTACCACCCCATCTATGTCAGGATCATTGTCACGTGTGACTAGCCACCTTATGCTAAGGAGGTTACCAATCTGATCAATCAGATCCCCTTCTTCTTTCCACCATCCAGAGTTGTGGGACATCTAGTGATGGCCACACTAACCCTCCCAGGAATTACCTTATGAATACCTGTGTGGTACCTTTCACCTCCAACCATTACATCAGACCCTAAATCATTGTCCCACATAGTTCTACACCTTGTGGAAACCACTGTTAATTTTATTAAGAGTGGGACTAGGGAAATAGTTGGGGAAAAAGCAAAGAAAATAGGGGGAAAAAATCAAGCCACTCCTTGTGTCCCTCCACCCCATTTTCTCTATGATGCCTCGGGTCACACAATGAACCTGTGCTCTATACTTCCAAAATTAAGTAACCTTATTCATCTCCCTAGAGTAGCACCATCGTTTCCCACCCTTTCTACTATAGGTACTTCCCTATCCCCCGCAAAGGAACCTACCCAAGTGTGCAACAATAATTTATGTACAAACCATCCTTGTGGCATATGTTGAGAATATTGACATTACACTCACCATTGTCTAAACTTGACTTAGTTCTAGACCACATTGGTTGTAGTTTGTTAGATAATTGTTCTAGTGAAAACCGATACCCCTCTTCAATCAATACCACATCATCTAGCAGTCAATGAAATTAGTTCCACCACTATTTATTATGTGTCCACATCAATGGGATCATGAAATGGTAACCCGTGCAGCTTTTGGGGGTAGTTTTACCATTTCACCTATATCTTCCCTACAATCCTCAAGTACTCAATCCGTTGCATGGACAATATAAGGCGTCTTCACAAGTGAATCCTAAAAATGGGAAAAAATAGTGTCGCAAACCACACCTTAGTATCACCTCCCTCACCGCATCAAGAGAAGGTCCCACTTCTTACCCTAGCTAATTTCTCAAAGTATCCTAGATAGGAAATTCCCCTTCCTCCGTAATCCCATGACAGACATTCATGTGTGCAAATTTGTTACATTTCCACTTTTGTTTGGCCTATATCCCATGGAAACCAATTATTTCCCATAGTTATCGACACGTTCCCTCCATCTCTAGGAAGGGATGAAAGTTCCCCTAGGACAAAGTCTCACTCTGTTTTCACGGTCTCAACATTAGTAGGCCCCTCAGTACCTAGTAGTGTGTCACACACATGTGACATATATGAAACCACAAAGCTAATCCAACAAACACATGCCTATCATAAGTCCATTTCCTCCTCTTCCCATGTCTTTCATTGATACGAGGATGTTATATTGGAAATGACAACACCTGACTACCCATGGGATATGATGCATCATTGTTATTTCTTCCTCCCCTAGGAGGCATTTCAACCTACCCCATCCTTAGAGATATGTGTAGTTGAAAAAAAAGGACTTCATTCACCATGGACATGTTGATTGGTTTAAAAACCCGATCCCAACCTTGGTCGCTTTTAAAGAGATAAATATATTATAATACCCCTAGGTTGATCCCCAATTTGTAAATGTGTTTATGTACATATGTTTTTATAGGCTAGTGAGCCACGATGTTTTGGGTCGGAGTGCCTATGTATATATGTTTTTGGTTGGAGTGCCTATGTGATATTAGGACGAAAATCCTTAATGAAGAAAGGTGAGTGAGTGTAACATTGTACATTGTAAACACCCTCATATATTAATAAAATACATCATGATTGAAAACCATGTCAAACAAAAGAGTATGGAGGGATAGGAATCCACGAGAGGGAAAGGGGGATCAAGGATTAAGGAAAGAGGCTTAAGACAAGGGGGCTAAGAAAAGGAATATAATATTATATTCCTAATTCCTAATTCATAATTCATGTAATTTTATCCTAAGTTCTCAAGTTGGGGGATGAGTTCCTAAGTGGTGGGGGAAGTAGTTCCTTATTTTCCACTTGTAAAAAAGAGAACATGCATATAAAACTTTTGTTATTAGTGAGGAATCCATAATTCTAATCAATGATTCTATCATTGTTTCTTTCTTTAGGTTTTGGGTGTGAGCTAGTGAGCCATTGAGACCTTTCCACCTTGTGAACCCTGAGGATCCTAGGTGGATTTGGGTGAATAATTATCCTTGGGTTTCCTTGGGAAAAGTTGGAACCATGGAGGGAGAATTGTTTGAGATAGATTTTCTTGGGTGTGAGGCTTGGAGAGTTCCATTAGACTCCAATATATAAGTTGAAGTTCTCGGAGCTACATAGATCTAAGAATTCTTGGATGATTTGTGTTGTATCCTTGGAAGGGAATGTGGAGTAGAGAAGGGGGTGTAAACTTCCTTGTGTTGTGTAGACTAAAGGAGAATGAGAGGATGTAGTTTGGAATTGCTAATAGAGTTTGGTACCTGTTGATGGGTCCTAAATAAATTTAACTCAACAACATGAACCAAACCTGCCACCGAGGCCCAATTAGGCTCAGTAGCATTTAATAGTGGAATGGTTCTCAAGATCTTGCGATCCAATCGAAAAAATCGATGGGATTTATGTTTTCTTGTGAAGGTTTCTCTCCTTCAGTTTAGTCATTCTCTTTTTGTGTTTTTCTCTTAGGCAAGACTGATATAAGATAAATCCAGTATAAACCAACTAGGTAACAACGTGAGAACAAAATAAACTAATGGAGAAGAGGCTAAGCTAGGGATAACCCTTTACTCGAGCATGCAGACAATGATCATCAACCAAATTCCTAGTACTAATACGTTAACCATGTGAATATTCCAATTACTGACTGAGATACAACTTATCAAAAGAAAACACGCATGTGATAAATGACGACAAGTAAAATAATTCACTCAACTCTAATCATCCATCACATAATAAAACAATGATTCATTTTCATCATTAAAGAAAGAACTGTAAAACATTGCATTAGATAACTTATCAATAGATTTAATAGCTCTTACTCTTTACTGCATCCATTCACGAGATGAGATAGGAAATAGTTCTTCTCCACATCCAATCATACACGCATTTGATGAAAACTTAAACTTGTCTTTGTTCTAGAAGGACTTCTCAATTAAAGGCAGCTCCAAAATAATTCTTAACAAAACCAAAAATGAGAGTTTCTTGCAACAACCATCGATCCCTTAATTAATCGGTCGATGCTCCTATTTATAACATATAATTAACTAAAAATAATGGCTAAAGTGCAGATGAGTAAAAGAAATTCACTACGTGGCATTTTCTCCTATTATTTTGTCTAAGAGTCATCGCAAGATATCACTTTAAAAGGGTGACTCTTCTCGTACTCCGACCACTTGATGGACAACTCCTCGTAGGTGTTGGCGTATGGAAATCTATGTTGTTCCATCTAGGCCATGTAAATCTCCCTTATATCTACCACATGTGCCCAATACTTGACTAGACTGGGACTTAACTATTGCAGCATAGCTCGAGATTTGATTGGGTGTTCCATAAACTGTCACACCTAACCTGGCGCTGAATCTGTCACTTTTGTTAGTTCTTCGACTCATGTTGAGTCTTGCTCGATATGCGATTTGACTATGTCGCACAGGTCGAAAATGTTTTCAGGTGTGCCAAACTCGGGGAGTCCGACGTCTTTCATTTCCTTGTTGATTTTGATCCATTTCCTCTTGCACTTGGCCCATTTTTTTGAATTTCCTGATGAGGCTCCCGAGCTATTCTTGTCTAATACTCGTAGGCATATTTCCTGGAATAAGAAAAAAATGAAATCCTTTAGAGACTGCGTATAGAGTAACACTAGGTAAAATACATGTATAAAGTATAAGCATGAGATATCCAGACTGGTACATACTTGTAAAGCCCTCTAAACCTAGTTGTTTGATACTTACGGGATATCTGCAGCTTTCAAGTCGTTTTCTTCGCTTTTGTTAGCTCTGTCATTTTTCTCTTAGTTAGGGTGGGTCTGTGTGTCACAACATGAAATATCAGGTATGGAGTAACATGAGAGTCGAAGTCACGCCAGTGGTCGGTTGGCCCTTAGAGTCGGGAAAGGATATCAGAGCCAAATATGTGTTAAGAGTTCGAGTATGTTCCAAAAGAGTTGGGTCATGTCATAAGGGAAGCCATTAGGTGCCTCAAATTGAGGCAAGTTGTTTAAATAGAAGTCACATTGGCAAGTGCGACAACCATCATCAACTCATCATGAAGGATGAAAGAATAAAAATCACGGTGCTCGTGTTACGCACGCCCTACAACTCCTATCAGTTGTATTCCACACACCCCGAAATGAATTCGTCGTGCGGATGTGCCATATAAAATCTTAAGTTCACTTCAAAACATCTAGATGCCATGAATTCAGTGTTCCCTATCACATTTCCACCCACTGCCCGCTCTGTTATAAATTCTGGATGTTCTTCATGTATTCTACTCACCAGTTGAGATCATGCATTGTAGGTACTTCATCTCACGAGTTCAGATTGATCAAGTTTTCTACTTCGGGGTCTTGCCAAGTTCCCTACGCATAATATAGATACGTGTCGCACCATGGGAACCCCTCAAAACATAAGAAGGGGCACGTGAAGCAAAAAAAGTGCCAGGCTTGAGTCCCAAAACACCTGGGATTCATTCTTACTCATAATGGGCTTTCTCGAGGTTCCAAAGGGAGGTTCCTACCTGCGCGCATAAACTATGATATCGCATCGTGCGAAGGCCGAAGTGGAAGAATTTATGTCAGATGGAAGGACATTGGAAGACATGCCTCCTCAACAAAAGATACCTTGGAAAAGGGGAAGGCCAAGGAATAATAAGGAAGTTGGGGAAACCCAAATCCCAAGTGAGTCGTGCACAAGATTGGCTGCTGAGGAATTACTTATGCGTGCTATTTGGCTAGAGGTTGTTGCAGTCTCAAGCCAAGGAAGTGGGAGAAGAATGAGGAGCACAGATGTTATGGATGCTAATGTTCAAGAGCCGGCTCAGCAGCTGAAATAGGCCCAACTCGTCATCACCGAAATATACCAGGAAAATAGAGAATTAAGATGACAGTTGACGGAAAAGACCCTTGAGGTGTCAGTATCACAAGGTCATGAAGGGAACATGACATGGCTTAAGAAAATAACATAATGGCTTATGGGAAGCACAAGATACAATCGTGCAGCTACACGAAGCACAAAGGGCGTTGGAAGAATAGAATATGAAAAATCTTAGAGAACGTGAAGCAGCTGGGGAGAAATTTTGCACAGATCTTGCCAGCGCACAGAAGAGACATGATTAACTAACCCTATTTTGTATTCTCAGACATGGCACCAATCTTGACAGGTTTTTGAAGATTTTTATGTTTTTTTTTTAACGTAAACCGGGTTGGTTGGCCAAATAGGGTAGAAAATGTCTATTGTATGTAATTTGAGATCGATCAAAACCTAATGTAAAAGTATTGAAACTTTGATGAATGGATTCTGGTGGTAGCGGTTGGATGTATCGTTTCTTTTCTTTGTGTGTGTACTTTTTGTGTTCTTCATCCATATCTTTTTCTATCTGATTCAGAACATATTTTCGAGACTGGGATCTGCTGTGTAGCCACCCCCCCTTGTTCGTGCCCTTCGGACAAACCGTATTTCCTCCAAGTTAACTCTAAATCTTGCAATTTAATTCACCGTGGGTTGACGACGAAGGCGCAGAGGGTGATGTGTTCTATCGATAAATTCAAATGGTCTTTTTGAAAAACCTCTGACACCGATCGATTTCATCGTACGATGCTGACATGGCGAGACTGGCTTAGGACAAGTGGCAATTAAAAACAATGAATTAACTCATGAGTATTAGTTGGAGTCAGGACCTTCCTCCAGTAGTGCGTTCTTAAACTAAACCTTGGATCGTTGATGCCAAAAAGGTGTCGGGGATCGACGTTCAGGGATAAACCTATCATGTTTTTTCCTTTGGGTTAGTGTCCTCAAAACTCCTGATGCCAAAACGTTTTGGGAGTCAGTGATTGGAGAAAACTTGTAGCGTGGTACGCATGTTCGTCATGGTTTGGTCTTCTCCGTTTCTCTAAGTGCATCGGGTATCAACCATCGATGATATCATTTCTTTCTTCGTTAAGTACGTTTACTTTTTTCAACTTTTACCGATGCTGAAGGGGATCAGTTGTCAGCAATATCCTTGTGTGATGCTATTCGCGAAAGAAAACTTCCTTTTTTTGATGCCGATGAAGATCGGCGCTTGGCAACTGAGGGTTTTCGAGTGATTTTCCTTGATATTTTAAACCCTTCCGATGCCGAATTTGGGCACATCGGGTGAAATTTTTTGGTTGTTGATTCTTTATTTAAAGGTTAGGCCTTTTAAGTCGTTAGTTTTCATAGATTCAAGAAAACTTTGAAAGAATTAAAGAGAGCCACGATGATAAGAAAAGGCAACATTTTTCACAATGAAGTCGAATTGAACAAGGCAAAAAATCAAGTGGCACCCAAAAAGTAAAATTTGACATAGGATTTTTAGGGTGTGTTGAGTGCTCAACAAATGGTGACTTACTGGGCAAAAGCAAAATCTTTGTTCCTCCTTCAGGTTCGGTTGATGTGAAAGATGGTGGAGAACTTAACTGGTTTTAAATCAGAGCGCCTTTTACCCTTACATTTGAAATTATTCGGTTGATGCCTCTGGGTCTACCTGTGGGGTTTTCAACCTTTATTCCTCCTTTTCCTGTAACCCTGACTCATGCCTTCTTTTGACAAGATTCTAGTAGAGAATTCATTGGCACTAGGCCCTTTAGTTACTTTCATTCATTTTCTATTGTGCTTCTTCATTGCCAGCAAGCATCCATAGCCCTGACGTCACAAACCTTGCTCCGTTGCCAGCGAGTGTCCATAGCCCCGGCGGAGATATCTGTATACCCTCTCGTGTTATGTGCTCTTTTGATATAATTGACTTCTATTTCAACAGAATGCCCTGAGCGAGTGGGAGAGGAAGACGTATGTTATTTTCAAAAGTATGAGGTGATTAAGGTGAAACTCACTAGTTCCGTCTCCAAGGTGTATGTAGTCCTTTCCAACTTTCCTTATTTCCCTTAAGGTCTTACCAAACCACTAAGAAGACACTTCTGCATTTCCCCAAAGTTGTTCATCTACATAGTTTAGATAGAGAATCCTTTGAAACAACCGCAGGTTCTTCAACGTTTCTTGTGTTTGTATGTGAGCGACGAGTTAGGAAGAGAGTTCGCTATGTCGCATTATTTAAGGTCAACCATTGTATTGCTTCAACACAATATTTCAAAAGCTCAGAAGCATGATCGCAAAAACACAAAACAAAGAATAAATGCAAAAAGACAAAACG
>ML795268.1:25200-37135 GCA_009831015.1 Picea engelmannii
TGTTTTAGGGCTTGGCCATTCACTGGGAGAGCATCAGGTTTCCCCCTTAGATTGTGTAACTGATAAGTGCTTTCCCCAATCTTCTCGGCCACCTAGGAAGGTCTAAGCCATAGATTTTGAAACTTAGAATGTTTGCATTTAGGCTTGTTTTCTCTGTCCCACTTCAGGACTAGGTTTACTACTTCAAAATTCTTCTCTTTAGCCTTATGCTTGTAAAACCATATTTTAACTATCTGCTGGTGAGCTATGAATTTTGATTTATCTTTCTCCCTTTCTTCTTCTGACATGAGCAAGGTGTCAATTCTTTTTTGTAAGGTTGATGAGGGATGCCCCCTGGACTCTTGAGCAAGTTGAAGAGATGAGAGATATAAACCATTTGGGAGAATGGCTTCCTGTCTGTATACTAGAAAGTATGAGAATTCCCTATAGCCTCCTTGGGTGTAACTCTATATGCCCATAAAGAGTTATGGAGTAGATTATGCCAATTCATCTGGTTGTCTGCAACCGTTTTCTTTAATATTCTTACCAAGTTCTTATTAGTTGATTCTGCCACTTCGTTTCCCTGTGGATAATAATTCACAGAGAATCTAATTATGATTCCTTTGTCTAGGGAAAACTCTATTAATAAGGTGGAAGAAAAATAAGTTGCATTATCAAAAACAAGAACAGAAGGGACATTGAACCTTGTGATTACTTGTTGTTCTATGAATTGGATTACCACCTTCTCATTTACATGGGTCAGAGGCAGGGATGATTTTAAGGATGGAAATTTATTTTAAAATGTAGAAACCTTAACGAATCTTACTAATCCTTCATATGCCAACTATAAATGTTTGGCTATATTTTTGTAAAAATATTCAAATTTCTAAGGATTCTATATAGTTTTNGATGATTTTAAGGATGGAAATTTATTTTAAAATGTAGAAACCTTAACGAATCTTACTAATCCTTCATATGCCAACTATAAATGTTTGGCTATATTTTTGTAAAAATATTCAAATTTCTAAGGATTCTATATAGTTTTTATAAACTTTTGGCGATTTTTAAGGTAAAATAATTTTATCCTATAGAATTTGGGCTAATCATTTTTTAAATAACAAATCTCTTTTTGGTAAAACCATGGAAAATTAGCCCATGAGCGAAATTTAGCCCCTAAAATCATCCATGAAATTTATTCAGAGGAATGGCTTCCACCCATTTCGTGAAGTAATCAATGGCAATAAGTATGTACTTTTGTTGTTTTTAAGATCTTGGTGTAATCTCTCCTATGATATCTAACCCTCATTGCTTGAAAGGCCTAGAAACAGTCACCAGTTGGAGTGGGACTGTTGCTCTCTTCTCTCTCCCAACGCTTATTTGACAAGTTTTGCAGTTTCTAGCGTATGTGTGAGCGTCTTTGAACAAAGTAGGCCAATAGGAACCATCTCTCAGTATCTTATGAGCGATAGTGTCTCCTACAAAATGTCCACCTGCAGGGCCATCATAGAGCTCCTTCAGAACCTTATCTGCATCTTCACGTTTGAGGCATCTCAAAAGTACCCCATCATAATTAACCCGAAAGAGTACCGAATTTATGAGGCGATATTGCACAAATTTTAACCTGAGAGCTCTCCTCTCCCTGGGGTTTAGGTCTTCTAGAAAATTCCCATGGTGCAGCAGATAAGTCAATTTCTCATACCAAGACTCTTTCCCTAGGGAAATATATGAAGCTTCACCACACCATAGTTCTTGAGCTTCAACTGCCAGTTTGCATAACCCTTGTCCTTTAACTAGTTTAGCAGGTTTTATATCTAGATCAAATTATTGTACAACTTCCATCCAGTTCCCTCTTCTTTCCCCCATATCCTGTTGAGTAAATAGGGATCAAACTGTAGGGTGAGGCACGATCACTTTGGTGTGGTTCTTGAGGATGTAAGATCTGAAATGTTTTACTACCTTATAAACCGCATAAGATTGTTTATCTATAGCAGGATAGTTGAGTTCAACACCTTGGAGGTTAGTGCTCATGAATGATACATGGGTTTCATTTTTGTGATCATCCATCTGAGTTAATACTGCGACTAACGATTGGTTGAAAGTGAAAGTGTAGAGGAAGAAATATTTGTTGAAATTGGGACTTCGTAGCACTGGGGCTTGAGAGATAGTGGTTTTGATCCTGCTGAAAACCATCTTTCATTAATCATCCCACTTAAACTCAACATCCTTATGAATCATATTTTGTAGAGGTTTGATATTTTCCATGAAATCGGGGGTGAAATTCCTCACAAAATTGATTTTCTCAAAGAATGACTGCATAGCCTTCTTGTTGTGAGGTAGTGGAAGCTGAGATATAGCCTTAATTCTTTCTGGGTCTATGCGAATGCCTTCTTGAGATATGATGTGGGCTAACAACTTTCCTTCTTCGACACCGAAAATAGTTTTCTTAGGGTTTAAGGATATGTCGTATTTCCTACACCTTTCGAAAATCTAGGTTAAGTGTTGGATGTGATCTTATTTGTTCTTTGAATACACAGTCACGTCATCCAAGTACACTACTACACACTTGTTGATTAGTCCTTGAAATGATACGTCTATGGCCCTGTGGAAGGTCTCTCTTGCATTGATTAACCCAAAGGGCATGCGTTTATAAGAAAAAGTTCCCCACTTGGTTCTGAAGGTAGTTCTTAAATGGTCTTCCTCTGAAACTAGAACTTTGTTGTAACCTAAGAAGCCATCCAACAAGGAGAAAATCTCAGAGCCAGACACGGTCTACAAGAGTTTCTCCATTGGTGGGACTGGGTAGTTGTCCTTTTCTGAAGCTCTGTTGAGGTTTATGAAATCCACGCATAGGCATATTTCTCCAGACATTTCCTCACATGAACTAAATTAGCTACCCATGTAGAGTGTCTAAACTGGAAGATAATTTTGGCATCTAACAGTTTATTTAACTCCAGACACATGGGAGGCTCCAGGGAAGGGTGGTACTTCCAGATACTTTGTTGGAAGGGTTTTACTTCAAGATTTAAAGGGATAGTGTGTTGAATGATACGGGTATCATAAGTTTTCAGATCTTGGTAAGACCACACAAAGACATCCTGATACTGTTTGAAGAGTTTGAGGTAGCCCTTTTTTTCCTCTTTAGATATGGTTTTGCTGAGGTTTACATTTTTTGAGTTTTCCGAGGTTCCGAGATTTATGGTTTCACGCATGGGACATAAACTATCGGTCTTCACGTTTTTTGATCCTTTATATCTTTCTTTCAGGTCAAAAATGTTTTCTAAATTACCTATCCCCTTCTGGATTGTGTGAGACTTCGATTGGTCGATTGGTTGATTTATATGAGGGTCGGTTTCCGTCGGTTGTTCCTAGAATACTTCATCGTCAATAGCCAAGTCTTTGAAATTATCTTGATTAGTCATAAAGTTTATGATCTGTTCATCTCCTTCAAATACCTTCCAATTACAAATATTGTTGGGTACTGAGGGTTTGTAGAGGAGTTCTACAGTGAACTGAGAGGCTTCGTAATATTCTAGAGGTAATAGCCTTGAAGCAACGGTGGCCAGAGAATCAATAAGAGTTTTTTTCGCTCTAGGAATCACTGTAATGTTGAAAGCTTCAAATTCCTCTATTATCATGTGCACTTCCTGTTGGTAATTCTTCAGGTGGAGAATTGCAATGTATAGTATTCCTTATCTATCTAACAATGATTTTAGAATCTCTAAAAACCTTCAATTATTTGACGTTTAAATCTATGGCTTTCTTTAGCCCCTGTACTATGGATTCATATTCGACAGTGTTATTCGTGCATTCAAATTCTAGTCTACAAGACATGAAATGTTTTTTTCCTTTCAGATTAATGAGGATACACCCTGCTCATGACCCTTCTTGCAATTTAGATCCATCAAAGTATAGGGTCCAAACTTGTGGGCAACATGTATCAACTTCCCATTCTCTATTACTTTACCTTTTCCCTACTGCTAGTTCTATGATCTCTAACGCATGTTCTTGGAAAAAGAGGGTTCCCTCCACCATTTTCGGCAACTCCTCTTGAAAAATCATTTTGGAGTTCTGAGTGAGAGGGACATCATATGAGAGAGGGGAGAATTTACCGAAGTAGGAATCACAAGAATAATTGCCTAACACAGGAAACTCTACCGATGAGGGTTCGTTTAGGGTTTCTAGATCAATAACAATATGTTTCAGATATATTTCCCTATCAATTCTGACCATATTTTTGTGCCCATTTAATGGTAGCCAAAGGTGAGCCCATTTTGTACTAAAGTATCTGTTTAACTTCTCAGACCAATATCGGCTTACTAATAACCCATAAGCTTATGGAATATATACTATAATGATGTCAATTACTTGCACAAACTTCGGATGGGTCGCTATTATGATCATCACATATTTTAGTTCTCCCATGACCTTCACCTGGGTTCTGTCAAGTTGTATCACGTGTTTGTCGCTTTTGAGAGGGACTGCATTTAGTTTTTTGCAAATAGACAAGGGCATAACATTAGAGGAGGCTCCTGAATCAACCAAACAGTTATGGATATTTCTTTTGAATACTTCAAACATTAATACGAACGATGGAACAAAAGGTTTTCCCTTATTATCTTCAGAACATGCGTTCACAGTTGGTTTATTTACTAGATCTGAGGGAGTTAGATTTATTCCATGACCATTGCTTGTTGCAGGATTCTCTATTGATTTCAAATCTTGTAGCAGGAAGTATTTTCGCTAAGGGATTCTACATAATTCCATAACTGAGATATTAGCTTTCAACTTATTCAAATATTCAACTACATTGTAATCGAGCTTGGGCGATTCTCGGGTATGGATTCTTATAGGGTTCTTATGGGGATAAAAAGGTGCTTTCAAGTGATCAGTAGTCGATATTCCTCTTGAAGCTTGGGTAGCAGCAAGGTCATTTGAGACGGGTTGACCTTTACTTCACGTTTGCACCACTGAGACCTATGTGGGTGGTTCTTGAAAATCAAATAGGTCGTCGGAAGGTATAATTAGGCTAGGATCCCATATCAACATGGTCATATCTTCTAGTGGATCAATCTCTTCCTGATCAACAATATTCATAACTGAGATGCTTGATTGTTCAGTCAGGGAGACTTTGTCTAGAAATCAATTGGCCATCAAATTCATGGCATGTACCCATTGAGGTCAGTCTCTTTCAGAGTGGTTTTCCTGGTGATAACTGCAGAAAGAGTTGGATGCTACATTTCCTAGATCAATATTTAAGTTGGTTGGGGGAGGTTCAATTGCTTTGAACGATGGGTTCCTTTTAAAGAAAGGCTTATAGGGCCTTTGGCCTTGGTTTCCCTCCCCTACACTTCTTTTCATGTCTATGATTTCATTTGATAACTTCTTAACCATGTGTTGTAGGTCTTTTAGGTCTCGAATTCCCTTTTCAGGACCTTGTTCTGTTTGTTTCCCTGGGGGGAGGTTGAACTTCCTTCTTAACTAAAGAGACCTGGCCTTCTTTACACCCTTTCATCTGGAACTCTATCATTTTGGCTTCTTCAAAATCTTCAGCTAGGGTTATTTTGGTAGCCCTCTTCACAAACATAGAAATTGAAGATAGGAGATAATTAGCGCATACTTTGATTTGAAACTCCTGAGTAGGTTTAGCCTCAGGATGGAATTTTTTTAAGATGGTGGTAAATATTTGATTAAAGTCTTTGACCCTTTCCTTTGAATTCATGGTGGCGGAAAATAATTCATCCATCAAAGCTCCTGTAGTAGTTTCTTCTGCAAATTTATCTAGGAAATATTTTTGGAACTTCGTCCAACTAGTTATGGATCCTATAGGTAAGTTAAAATACCACGTGGAAGATGAATTATCAAAAGTGTAGGGGAACAACCTGCAAACTATGTCTTCATGCTGGACATTCATCAGTCTGATAGCCAATATGAATTTCTTGATATGATCTTCAGGTAGTCCTGAGGTTTCTGAGTCAAATTTAGGAAGTAACTTCTCTGGATGTTCGGGGAGGTTATGGACTCACCCTTTGATGGCCAAAGCGTCTCTGGCTAGCTAAGTTATATTTTTTTGAGGTGGGTTCCCCCTTTCTTCATCATGTTCATTGTTGTCTTCCATATCTTTGGATCCTAAGTTAAACTCTTATTCTTCCAAAAAATTGCCTAGCTTAGAGACGTCATCGACTGGTGTTTCAGTGATTAGATTAAGAGGATGTTCGATTTCGGTGATTGTGAAATCTATTAGGTCTTCTACTGTGTGCATAAAAACCCAGTCAGGGGTTTTGACCATTGGTCTGCTTATTTTTTGTCTTCGAGGAAGTATCAGAGCTAAAGACAACTCACCGATTTGTCGAGTGGATGCTCTTGTGATTCTTCTGAATTGATTCAATTCCTCATGAGGAAGAGCGTAAGGTATATCAGGGAACACGTGTTCTTCCTCATTCTGGGGTGAGTTACTCATTTTAGGAGTACTCAGTGTGTATCGGTTGTCTTGGGAATGACTAGCCATGCATGTGGGTTGTTTTGAATCTACAGGTTGTCTGAAATATTAAATGGAATATGTATTAAGCCATTCATTCTTCAGGCCCTCCTTCTAGCGCTATTTCTATTGATGGGTCCTAAATCCCTTTAACTCAACAGCAGGAACCAAACGTGCCACCAAGGCCCAATTAGACTTTGCAGTGTTTAATGGTGGAATGGTTCTCCATATCTTGCGATGCAGTCGAACTAATCGATGGGATTTACGTTTTCTTGTGAAGGTTTCTCTCCTTCAGTCCGGACGTTCTATTTTTGTGTTTTTCTCTTAGGAAAAACTGATATAAGGTAAAGCCGGTATAAACCAACTAGGTAACAATGTGGGAAGATACTAAACTACTGAAGAAGAGGTTGAGCTAGGGATAACCCTTTACTCAACTGTGAAGGCACTGATCGTCAACCACAGGCTTAGTACTAATACGTTAACCATGTGAATATTCCAATTACTGACTGAGATACAAATTATCAAAAGAAAACACGCATGTGATAAACGACGGCAAGTAAAATAATTCACTCAACTCTAATCATCCATCACATAATAACACAACGATTCATTTTCATCATTAAATAAAGAATTGTAAAACATTACATCAGATAACTTATCAATAGATTTAATAACTCTTACTCAATACTGCATCCATTCATGAAACGAGATAGGAAAATAGTTCTTCTCCACATCCAATCATACACACATTTGATGAAAAACTTAAACTTGTCTCTCGTCCAAAAGGACTTCTCAATTAAAGGCATCTCCAAAATAATTCTTAACAAAACCAAAAATGAGAGTTTCTTACAACAACCATCGACCCCTTAACTAATTGGTCAATGCTCCTATTTATAACATAAAATTAACTAAAAATAATGGCTAAAGTGCAGATAAGTAAAAAAAATTCACCACGTGGCGTTCTCTCCTATCAGTTTGTCTAAGAGTCATCTCAAGATATCACTTTAAAAGGGTGACTCTTCGCGTACTCCGACCACTTGATGGACAACTCCTCGAGGGTGTTGGTGTATGGAAATCTATGTTGTTCCATCGGGGCCGCGTAAATCTCCCTTATCCCTACCGCATGTGCCCGATACTTGACTAGACTAGCACTTAATTGTTGCATCATAGCCCGAGCTTTGATATGGTGTTCCATAAACTGTCTCACCTGACCTGGCGCTCTATCTGTCGCTTTTTCGAGTTCTTTGACCCATGATGAGTCTTGCTTGATATACGATTTGAATATGTCACATAGGTCAAAAAATTCATTAGGTGTGCCAAACTCGGAGAGTCTGACGTCTTACATTTCCTTATTTATTTTGATCCAATTCCTCTCGCACTTGGCCCATTTTTCTGAATTTCCCAATGAGGCTCCCGAGCTATTCTTGTCCAATACTTACAAGAATCTTTCCTGCAATAAAAAAAAAATGAAATCCTGTAAAGACTACCTATAGAGTAACACTGGGTAAAATACATGTATAAAGTATAAGCATGAGAAATCCAGACTGGTACATACATGTAAAGCTCGCTAAACCTGGTTATTCGATACTTACGGGATATCTGTAGCTTTCGAATTACTTTCTTTGCTTCTGTTAGTGACATCATTTTTCTCTTAGTCAGGGGGGGTCTGTGTGTCACAACATGAAAGATCGGGTATGGAATAACATGAGAGTCGAAGTCACGCCAGTGGTTGGTTGGCCCTTGGATTCAGGGAAAGATGTCAGAGCCAAACATGTGTTAAGAGTACGAGTATGTTCCAAAAGAGTCGGGTCTTGTCATACGGGAAGTCGTTAGGTGCCTCAGGTCGAGGAAAGTTTTTTAAACAGAAGTCACATCAGCAAGTGTGGCAACCATCATTATCTCATCATGAAGGATGAAAGAATAAAAATAATAGTGATCGTGTTATGCACGCCCTACAACTCCTATCAGATTTATCCCACACGCCCCGAAATGTATTCATCGTGCGGATGTGCCATAGAAAATATTCAATTCACTTCAAAACATCTAGTCACCATGAATTCAGTGTTCCCTAGCATATTTTCACCCACTACCCACTCTGTTATAATTTATGGATCTTCTTCATGTATTCTACTCACCAGCCGAGCTCATGCACTGTAGGTAGTTCATCTCGTGAGCTCAGATTGATCAAGTTTTCTGCTTCGGGCTCTCGCCAAGTTCCCTGCGCATAAGATAGATACGTGTCTCACCATGGGAACCCTTCAAAACATAAGAAGGTGCACGTGAAGCAGCAAAAGTTCCAGGCTTGAGCCCCAAAACGCCTGGGATTCGTTCTTACTCGCAGCAGGCGTTCCCGAGGTTTCAAAGGGAGTTTCCTACCTACGTGTGGAAATCATGATATCGCATCGTACGAAGGCTGAAGTGGAATAAGTTGTGCCATATGGAAGGACGTTGGAAGACATGCCTCCCCAACAACAGATACCCCGGAAAAGGGGAAGGCCAAGGAAGAATAAGGAAGCTGGGGAAACCCAAATCCCAAGCGATCCGTGTGCAAGATTGACTGCCAAGGAATTACTTATGCATGCTATTTGGCTAGAACTTGTTGCAGTCTCAAGTCGAGGAAGAGAGAGCGGAACAAGGAGTACATGTGCTACAGACTCTAACGTTCGAGAGCTGACTGAACAACTAAAATAGGCCCAACTCGCCATCGCCGAACTCTACCAATAAAATAGAGAATTAAGATGACAGTTGGCGGAAAAGACCCTTAAGGTTTTAGTATCACAGGGTCGTGAAGGGAACGTGACATGGCTTAAGACACAGCTCTGGGAAGTGCAAG
Organism: Picea engelmannii; assembly: GCA_009831015.1. NCBI lineage: Eukaryota > Viridiplantae > Streptophyta > Pinopsida > Pinales > Pinaceae > Picea > Picea engelmannii. The sequence goes on from ML795268.1 coordinate 34,488, forward strand.
ATACAATCGTGCAGCTGTGCGAAGCACAAAAGGTGTCTAAAGAAAAGAATATGAAACATCTTAGAGAACGTGAAGCAGCCGGGGAGAAAGTTCGCGTGGATCTTGCCAGCGCGTAGAAGAGACAAGATTAACTAACTCTATTTTGTATTCTCAGACGTGGCACCAATCTGGACAGTTTTTTGAAGATTTTTTATGTTTTTTTTTTTTTAATGTAAACTGGGTTGGTTGGAAAAATAGTGTAGATAGTGTCTGTTGTATGTAATTTGAGCTTGATCGAAACCTAATGTAAAAGTCCTAAAACTTTGATGAACAGATTCTGGTTGTAGCAGTTGGATGTATTGTTTATTTTCTTTGTGTATGTAATTTTTTTGTTCTTCATCCATATATTTTTCTGTCTGATTTAGAACGTATTTTCGAGCCTCGAATCCACTGCATAGCCCCCCCTCCTTGTTCTCTCCCTTCAGACAAACCCTTTTCTCTCCAAGTTAACTCTGAATCTTGCAATGTAATTCATCGTGGGTTGATGGCAAAGGCGCGGAGGGTGATGTGTTCTATCGATAAATTCAAACAATCCGTTTGAAAAACCTCTGACGTCGATCAATTTCATTGTATGATACTGACATGGTGAGACTAGCTTGGGACACATGGAAGTTAAAAATGGTGACTTAACTCGCGAGTATTAGTCGGAGTCGGGACCTTCCCCCAATTGTGATTTCTTAAACTAAGCCTGGGATCGTTGATGCCAAAAAGGTGTCAGGGATCGAAAATTAGGGATAAAACGATCGTGTTTTTTCCTTTGGGTTAGTGTCCTCAAAACTCCCAATGCAGAAACGTTTCGGGAGTTAGCGATCGGAGAAAACTTGTAGCATGGTCCAAATGTTTTTTGCGGTTTGGTCTTCTCTATTTCACTAAGCACATCGGGTATCGACCATCGGTGATATCATTTCTTTCTTCGTTAACGTTTACTCATTTCGCCTTTTACCGACGCCAAAGGGGATCGATTGTCGACGATATCCTTGTGTGATGCTAGTCACGAAAGAAAACTTCCTTTTGCCGATGTCGATGAAGATCGGTGCTTGGCGAATGTGGGTTTTTGAGTGATTTTCCTTCATCTTTTAAACCCTTCTGATGCTGAATTTGGGCACATCAGGTGAATTTTTTTGGCTGTTGATTCTTTATTTAAATGTTAGGCCTTTTAAGTCGTTAGTTTTCATAGATTCAAGAAAACTTTGAAAGACTTAATGAGAGCCACGATGATAAGCAAAGGAAACTTTTTTCACAATGAAGTCGAATTAGACAGTGCAAAATATCAAGTGGTACTCAAAAAGTAAAATTTGACATAGGCTTTTTAGGGTGTGTTGAGTGCTCAATAGTACCTTGGCCTAGCCATTGCTTGTGTTGACTATGAGACCTTAGTTGGCTTAGGTATCCTTTTCCCTAGTGGAGTCATAGCCCCAACTTGAGGGTGACCTACTATTGAGAGAGATAGAACAACAATGTCTATCGCTGGGTGGAACATCTCAAGTTTGCAATTGGTCGATGTTTTCATTAAAGATAAATGTTTTTTTATCTTATGTTCTTTTATGTCGATTATTGTGTACTTATATGTTCTTAATTATGTTATGTCATGAATGCTTATAATTATGAATTTTATTGTAAGTTATGCATGGAATTATATGTTGTTAGGACTGCATAAGTCTTTCATATGTAGGGTATATGGTTACAATGTGGTATCAAAGCCTATATAAAGGTCTAGTCTTGTTATAGAATGGTTTCAAAGCTCTATTGGGAATAATTAATTATGGTATCAAAGAAATAATGAGAGAAGTTAAAATAAATTATGAAAATTCAGTATATAATAGAGGTTGAATTGGTAGTACTGTGACCCAAATACGAGTCCAGGTATGTTAAAATATGGAAAATATTTATCCCACTATCAAAGTGGACATTTTAGTAACCTTAGTTGTCAAGGAAGACATTCTCCTCAGAGAAGCATGTTCCCTGGAGGAAGTGGTTGCATATAAATATTTCTTCCAAGAGTTTCATGACATTTTTTCCTTGTTGATGTTGAAATGTATAAACTCAATCTATGCCCAATCATCCTCCATTCCCAAAATTGAATGGTTGAAGCTAAATGTGAGGTCAATACCTCTTACCCAGCTCTCACATAATTAGAATTGGATGATTGGTGCATGTGCAACAAGATTGGTAATCATGTGGGCTCTAGAGGCTTAGCGACAACTTAGAAAAGTACAAATGATTTGTCCTTATGGGCCCCACCACCTTTTATATGGCATATTCAAAAACTTCCTAACGTTCATGCAAGAGATAAAAATGTTTGTTTTTTCATGTTGTTTTTGCCATTGGAATCCTTGTTTCCAAATCTAACAACATATGCTCTATTCATCTCCACCAAAACTCTCATATTTGGGCCATCTTCCCTGCCAAAGATAAACAAATAGGTATGTGATCTCATTAGCTTCATTTTTACACTGTTTTCACTATTGGATTTCTCATCATGAGTACTTTCACATTGGGTATTTGGTTTTATGTGTGTAGGTATTACTCGAGAAGCCATTTTTTCTCCTCACTGCATGCATCAGGGCCCTTAGCCCCATCCCTTTTGGTATACTTCTTCAAAATGACAT
>ML795268.1:37181-83288 GCA_009831015.1 Picea engelmannii
CATTAATATTCCTTTATAGTTTCTTTTTCAACTCAATAGGAAACTTTTCCCAATTCCACAGTCATTTAGTTACTTCTGACTAGTGGCACTCCACCCTCATGGGTTGCCTTGGTTTTAGCACCCCATTGAATTATCAACACCCATGTTGTTATTTTCCCTCAACCGAGATTCCTCATAGTTTACATCTCAAATAACAAGATGGTATACTGCTTTCTCCTATAATGTTGGTTTATACCCTCAGACTCTCAATGGTTTACATTTTTAATGGTTGGTTATGCTAAATTATTTACCTCATTTTTATTGGCCTCTTGTCACCACCATGATAAGTAGACCATTTTCATTCCAATTCATCATTCATTCAAACTCCAAGGATACCCACTGAAGGTCCCCCTCCCTACTTTCTTTCATTACTCTTGCCACACCTGGTAGAGTTGTTTGGTCTCATGTTTGAGGCATCTATTTCCTTGTCTGTAACATATCATTTTGATATATTATCTTATTCACTAATAATTCAAAAAACATATTTTTAGGAGGGAAACATAAACACTTGTACCATCCCATCTAATGGAATCTCTTTCAAACCCAATGACACTACTTGTTTCCTTTGGTCAAAGTGTTTTCACTGAGTAACCCATGCTTGAAATGATTTTAGTTGGATATATATCCCCATGTATCCCAGTAGTGATTCTTAGAGTTTCCTTCATTAAATATTTATCCATTTTCTCCCATTTACCCACAGTCGTAGTTCGAGATGCACTTACCTTATATAATTATCCTTCTAACATTATACCATATTATGTCTAGTTGTTTTTTGACTTCCACCATCATCAGCCGCCATTTATTCTCCATCCAAGGGAAGTCTTGAGTCTCATGCACATTGGATACCTCATCCATAATTGTCAAAATCCTCCCACACTATAGTTTGGTACATGGTTCATCCTCAATTTATTTCAAGGGGATTCTTGCCCCTTATTGTCACTTCTTCATTTATGTTGACACCAACACATGTTTTCTAGGAATGTTGTTGTATCCCAATTCCCATTCCGATTCAATGGAGAACACGAGACTGGACATAGAGAGTCATCATTTATCTCTAATTCACTTAGCCCCCCTATGTTAGACATAATATGATTACCACATCATGATGGGTTGTACATTGTGATAGTTACAACTTCCATTTCTAGTTGAGTACCTCTAGGATTGCATGGATATCATTGCCTTTTATCAAGAGAACTTTTCATATTTCTCCTCGCGGGTTTTAGGCCCCCTTCGCATGAGCAATCCTCTATGGTTACCAATTCCCTTAAGGGAGATGTATATTTATACATCATAGACTCTCCAATTACAACATTATTTACTATATTTTATATGGTTCATCATGTTCAGATATGAACCCAAAGCACACGTGTCTTCTATTGTAATTTGTTTTGGTAATTTCATGAGCATGGGAATGCCCACCTTGTTTGTATAAGAGATCATTTTCACATGTATGTTTGGTTATTTTCAAGTGGGTTTCATCACTTCTCCATGGGAAGTCCTTTATTCTTATTAAAATCTCTTTCTAAGCAATCTTTTATAGGTTACAAGCACGTGGGACAAAAACAATGATGTATTTTGTCTATATGGTAAGAATACAACATAATAAGGCTACCTCATGGATACTTTAAATCACCTCAAAAGAGAACATGGAAAAAAATTATAAAGTGGGTTTTCATACTCTTGAACGATCTTCCTTCATTGACACTTGCGTGACTTACATGGCTTTCCCTTAAAAATCTATGCAAGTCTACTCACATGAGCGATTTCGTCATCTTCGATCCATTTAAGAAGGTAGTCCTAGATCAATTATCTTTAGGTTAATGTAAAAGATAAATTTGTTCATTCCAAGCATTGGGATCTCCATTTTGAATGAAGATCTTTCACATTGAAACTAGTTCTTCATGGAGCTCAGATTTTCCCTATAAATAAAATCCATGGGATAGCAGTAGAAGAGGTGAATTTCAAACTTATGTTGTAGGGATGAGATTGGAGATGACTCATATTTCTCTCTCATCTATATTTTTAATTACCCTCTTGCTTGTTTGAGTACTTTCCTCAAAGAAAAAAGACTTCTTCATTCACCATTTGTTAGAGAGAGGGATTTCAAGAAGCATAAGGACCCATCCCAAGGAGAGTGCTAGAGCTCATTTCTATCCAAACATTCTCCCCAGGTGTTGTTATTCATGTTCACGCCTATCCATTGGACCAATATATGAGTATTATTGTTTCCCTCCATCTATTTATTTGAATTGTTTTCTTGTAGTTTAAATCATATGCATGTATGTTTTCTTTGTTTTTATTTCAATAGTTATCTTGTGTGTATCCCACAACTAACCATTGTATATTGTTTATCTCACAACCTAGATTAACAAATGGGATGTTTCTCACCAATGCAACAAAATCTACCAAATGGGGATGCTTTTAATGTGTCCTTCAAATTTTACAAGATAAATAGATACAAAGCCCTAATTAAAAGGAAAACAAGTACTATATAAATAGAAATAAAGAGAGGATTTTTCACCTATCTAAGCTGGATCCTAAGAAATTATGGAGGCAAATTTTGACTCTTAAAACTAAAGAAAACAATATGATTTCCATGAGGGATTGAAATTCCTACCTTAAAATTCTTTACGAATCCCTTGATATCATGGACAACACTCAAACCCCTTCTATTGAGGAATAATTATTTTCTATAGAATACATATAATTTGGAGTTAAGAGGCTCATAAAAGGGAAAGCCAAGGAAATCGAAGGCTATCAAGTGGAAATATTAAAAATTGGATGGCCTATCCTCATCCCTCACATCCATAGGATATTTAATTGAGCCATATTGGATCATTACATTATTTTTCATCTATCTCTATGTTTTCAGAGTGGAAAAATTTGGAGGAATCAACTAGCAGGGTCATTTTAGTGGCAAGTCCTAGTTTGAAAAATTGGGGTCTGGAACCTTCTGAATCCATTTTGAGTAATTAAATATTTTTTTGGGGGTTATGGTGTCTGAAACATGCACACACCACCTTGACGATGTTATACACTATGATACCTTTCTAATAGTTCATAGTGCACATCAATCATACTTTGTATGCAAAAGTTATGCCTCCTGCAAGTTGACCTATCATGTTGACCACCATGGTATGAGAGGATGCCACATCATCCCCAATTAATCATGCATATGGGGTTATTCACATGAGGAATTTCAAGAATATTCTAGAAGGCTCAAAACCCTACCACAATTGAGGTTTGAGGAAGTAAAAAACCTACCCTTAGATGCCTATCGGGCTATGTTAAATACCAGGCCACTAGGAGGAGAAGGGATTCCATTCTATGTTATTGTATTTTGTTCCATAGCATAACAAAACAAATGGGAGTGGGAAATTAGAGAGTATAAAAGAGGGGGTTAATGTTATATAGCAACCTAACATGCCACAGGTCTAAGGTAGATCCATAGAGAGTGTCTTCTCCTTTGTACTTGCATTATTTCCATACCAGGGAAAAGAGAGTAGAGAAGCCTCACATTTTAGTTGGGTTTTCTTCCGTAAGGGTTTCCCAAAGAAAATATTTGTGTTACTTTGTAGATGGTGCGTGATTGTATTTTTTTGTTCTCTATTTTCCACATTTTTTCTATTTCATGCATAAGTAGAAAATCAATAGCTAAATATTCTGGAATCTAAATGAATTTAACCATTCATAGTGTAGATTTTAGTTTCATTTATCAGATCTATTGTGACTAACTATTCCAATGGAATATCCATGATAGTTTATAGACCGTATTGGTATCAGAGTAGGTTTTTGTTTTGGGTATTTGTGGGAAGTTACAGGATCTAGGAATCAACTTAAAGAGAAGTCACACAAACCATAGCCATGGTGGACGAGTCATCAACATCAGTCATAATATGAACCTCCTCATGGTGGCTCTAGCAAGCAAGATCAGACCATTCTGAGATGATGGGGAGTCTAACTTAGACATCATATCAAAGGGGAAGTTGATAGATCAAGAAGACTTAGGAAAGGATTCAAAGAAATAATCCGAGAAAGAGCACCCGAGTTTGAGTAGCATGAACCTTTCACAATCCCTATTCAATATGGAAGTGAAAGTGGACATAAATCCATACCAAGGTGAGATTGATGCATTAAAATTGAATCATTGGTTGCAACAACTAGAATTTTATTTCAACATTCACCATATAGATGAAGGGTAGAATATTTCATTTGCTAGATTGAAGTTAGAGGGACATCCTTTAACGTGGTGGGAAAACCATATGGAAATACTTAGGATGGAGGTTGATCCCCTAGTAAATAGGTGGGAGGACTTTAAAACCATCATCAAATACCAATTCTAACCTCTCGAGTATGTAGAGGACCAATGAATATGGTGGAATTACTTCAGGCAAAGGTGTAGCATCCCTGATACATAACCCTTTGTAATTGTACATAGGCTGGTGAGACGATTCGTACCAAGTATAAATGTAATGTACACTAAGGTTGGTGATCCATGGACACCTGGTTTTGGTGTTTCACTCATCCATATTTATGAGTGGAACGAAATGAATAACAAACTGAATACAATAACACAGAAATAGAGAGAAAAACAACATATATCCAGTGAACAATAACTTCTATTGAATAAATAAAATAGGTTGAAACTGTAAAACTGTAGAAATGAAAACAACCTGCTCTAATGGTGGTAGCTATCTTTGAGAAGAGATGTGGCTACTATGCTCAACCGTTTGAGCAGAATGATTACAATGATACTCCAGAGGCCTTTTTAACATTACTCATGAATTCCAAAACCTTATACATCCAAAAACCTAACCCTAGGAGATGAAACGCCAAAAGTTATGTGGGCCCTAATGGGTAAGTTGGTACCTCAATTTCCTGGGGTCGTAAATTTTGCATAAGACCTCCTTTTTAGGTGCGTTATAGCCTGTTGGAAAGGTATTTTTGAGAACTACACATTATGCCATCAAACTATGACTTCGTCTACATTTTGACTATGGAAAGACAAAAAAAACACTGTTTAGGGCCCCAAAACGGCCTTGGAAATACATAAAGATGTGATGACATGAAAAATTCCAAAACAATATAGTTGGATTAGGTGGGAGGCCACCAATATCCATATGGTAGCTATGTATGGATTCATAAATCCTTGAAAGTGTAGAACCCACAATTACAAAGAATTACAGAAGAACGTTTTGAACTAAAACTGTCAAAAGGAGCCAATTGGAATAGGTGTGTGGCCACCAATATCCACTTGTATCAATCCTCCCCCCTTAGGAAGAAATGGTCTCCATTGTGTTGAGGTCCCCCATTAGGTGAGGAAATTTTTGTTGAATTTGGACCTGGGTGAGCCATTTTCCTTGGTGTAGGAGCTGCCCTACCTTGACAACTCGATAAAGTTGGGTCCTCTGCTGGTGAGTGCCCTTGAACTCTGTGTCCACTATCTGATCAATGGATGCTTGTTCCATGCAGGAAGGTTTGAGCTGTTTTGGTGTCAATTGTTTTGCGATCTATGAGGTGTCCAATAATGGTGGAAAATATGGTTGGAGGAGGTCCACATTTAACACTGGGTGAAAGTCAAGGAAGGGGGGAGTGTTGAGCTCAAAATCATAGTCTCCCACAACCTTGGTGATAGTGTAAGGCCCATACAGAAGTGGACAAAGATTTTGATGGGGCCCTATAAGGTGTTCTTTCTACAAATGTAACCATACCTTGTCTCCCACCTGAAAATTGTGGTACCTGGAGTTGATCATGGCGCTACTTGTACTTAGCATTGGCTTTCTGCAAAATCTCATGGACCTATTAGCGGATGTGTTAAATCCGCTCAATGAATTTGGTGGCTTTGTCATCCTTGGTATGAACATGGGAATAATCTGTCTATGTGGTTTCAAGAGGTAGTGCAACATCAAAGGGACCCAAGGGTTGGAATCCCATTCCCACCTAAAAAGGGCTATGGTTGATGGAGCTATGGAGAGCCTTGTTGTATTTGTGTTGAACATAGTGAAGACTCTAATCCCATGTACGTTGATGCTTAGATTTATACATGTGCAGGATGTGCACAATCATCTGATTGATGACCTTTTTTTGGCCATCGGTTTGAGGATGGAAGGAAATGGATTTAGTGAGATTGGTTTCCAACAGTGACCAAAGACTCGACCAAAATGTGATAAGGAACCTATTGTCCCGATTGGAGATGATGGTATATGGTATCCAAAAATGGACCCACACTAGTTCGAAGAAGAGCTTGGAAGTATATACCATTGTGATTCTCTTCTTGTAGGCTATGAGAATGGCCATCTTCTAAAACCGATAAACCACCACAAATACGCAATCATTGCCTTGCTTGGTGGATGGAAGAACATACATGTAACCGATCGATATGGATTCCCAAGGCATATGGAGAGTAGGAAGAGGGGTGTATAAGAATTTCTTCTTAATGTTTGGCTTGGAAATGGCATAGGCAGTGCAAGATCTAATATAATTTCTAACGTCCTGTCAAATTTTTTGCCAATAAATTTTTTTTTGTAGAATGACCACAGTTTTCTCCACGCAAAAATGTCCTACCATCCGATTGTAGTGAGCCTCCCAAATCAACTTTTCACACTCTCTTGTAGGAACACAGAGATGGCCCAAATGGCATAAAATCCCATCTTGAATGTGAAAATCGATGACAATCATGCCTATAATGAAGAGCTGATAGGTGGTGGTGAAGTTAGGATCTCACTGATAAAGTTGGGGCCACTCATATGCCTCATGTACATAGGAATGGAACACGGTGGTGAGTGCAGCCACAGAAGGTCGACTGAGGGAGTTAACAACACAATTTGTGCTCCCTATCTTATACTTGATGTTGAGATGGAACTATTGTAGATATGTGGACCAATTTTGATGGCAGTCGTTCTTCAACTTCCCTTATGTATGTATGAACTACAAAGGCTTGTGATCAGTGTGGATGATTGTCTCCTTTCCCAGAATGTAATGTTTCCATTGACGATAGGATTGCAAAATGGAATACATTTCCTTGTCATAGGTGGGATATTTCTAGATGGTATCTGAGAGTGTCTCACTATGGTATGCTACTGGATGATTTTGCTGAGTGAGAACTGCACCTACAACATAGTCAGATGCATTAGTTTCAATATCGAATGTGTTATCACATGAACTTGTCAGAGTCTTATGGGTTTGTGGTTTCTACCTAAGACTGTAATTTTGCCTTGGTCTCCCTGTTTTCCCAGCCCACAACCAATCATCTGAATCCTCGATCATCCAGGCCGTAACCATGAACAAAAAGCACAACTTTCCTAACAGTCCATTTTGGGCTTGAAGCACAAGCAGCAGACAGTTTTAAATTTTCAAAGGTGGAGATCCATCAGGCGAATCGATCGATGACGTGCATTCTTTCGGAAGGTCAAAATTGCACGAAATATAGCGCCAGAGAAAAATCCTGAAGATCAAAGGTTAGGAAAATATTGAATCTAGGATGTGGATCTTATTGGGAGAGATCAACGGTTGAATATTATCGTGGGAATCAGGAGTTCAAAATTTTGTTAAAATTGTTTGTCAAAAATCCAAAGTCCCGAAACCTGAAAGTGAATATGAGTCGTTGATCAGCAAGAGCCACATGTCATCAGATTCTCAGCTCCGGAGGTTTTACTTGGAGGGAAATGGAGTTTGAGAATTGAAATTCCCAAAGGCTGATCTGCGAAGCAAATCTTGGTCATTGTTTTGAAGGGGAATATCCGATCCGTCAATCTAAAAAGCGTCGGAGCTGAGTCATTGATCATAGGGCCTAATATTAGATCACAAGATCAACAGTCACGCCAAATTGTGGGGTCAGAAGGTGCGCACATTTTAAAATCTCAGAGGCGGGCCGCAATCATAATCGTTGCTTTTATAAAGGGACGCGTGGTGGTTCATGGTGAATTGCAAGGACAAAAGTAGTTTGCCTTCAGACCACCCTTGGTAGCACCCACAATCATGCAATTGCGTAGGGTCATGGACCTAGGTCACATTGAAGATGGAGTGATGGATAGGAGTTGTGCCAAAGGCTGAAAGCGCCTGTATTTGGTCACATAAGAAGATCTTCTTGGCCTCGAGGCATCGGGATTGACTCAAAGAAGTTGTAGGCACCACCTATAACATTCATGGGTGTCAGGCCTCATCCTAATCCCGATGAAGGTAATTATTGAAAATTGGGGTGGTGGTTGAGACCTCGTATCACCCCATAAATGGAATGTGTGGAGAAAAGGGTCCTTGGGGCCAATTGTCAATCTAAATTTTTTTTCTCGCAGAGCCCGCACTGAGCTAGGCTCGTGTCTGACGTAAGAAGGCCTGCAAAGTCTGACAGAGCAGGCATCGAATGAAAACTTTGAATGCAGGGGTCCGATCACATTCTTGGTGGTTGCAACATTTTTAGTATATATAGGTAGTTTTGATATTTTGTTAAGGTCGAATGGTTGAGCTAGGCTCCCTGCTATTGTAATATTTTGATGAAGAACACTGGTTCTTTGGTTATGTCTTGATTTGAGACTTCTTGATTAATCTAAGTCATCTTTCTTACTCCATCTTATTTTCCTCTGATACTGAGAGAGTTCATGATTGACTGACTCACATGGATTGTTGTGACTGTATTATGATGAATGTTTGGTTATAATGTTGTTATGATTTCTTTCAGTTTCCTTGAAATTTGAATCCAAGAGGATCTTGTGTTTAAGTTTTTCTTCCTTAGGCTGCTGGAAGGTCTGATGTTCATGGCAGACCTCTACACTTTTCTCACCAAAGTCTTCCTCCTACTCACCTTTACTCCAACTTACTGACTAAAGTTGATCCAAGACCTCAATTGCTTGCACATACCAGTCCAGATTTCTGAGTTATAATTTTATTTTCATCGAGTCTTCTCCATTTGGCCTCTTAAAAGTCATTTACATTTACTGTATAAACTAATGGGTACTGATCTTACCTTCTATGAAATCTGACGGTGACTTCTAATGCTAACATTTTCTGGTGTCGTTGTCAGGGAACAAATTGAAGAAATTTACCTAGGATAGAATGACAAAGAGCTTTTGATTTTGAAGGTGCATCAGAGATCAGAACCATTAAATATTTCTCTTGCACCTGGCGACTCCACTGTGCCAACTCCACTATTTCAGTTATGGCTTCCCCTAGCACACCCGAAGCTCACCTAAAGAGTTTTTCTTGAGAAGGATTTTAGTAGCTTCTTTCTCATCTTGAAAGTTCCCTGGGAGATTGACAATGATCAGATCTAGTCTTTGATGGTGAACAAAGACCAGACACATTCAGACTACATATCATTCACCTAGCGACTCCATGATTAAAGGATTCAGTGGCGACTCCACTATTTTGAAATGGAAAACATCTTGGCTTGAAGGTTTTCTCCCTTCAATTTTTCTGTTCTTTCCAGTTTTCCTAATGATGTTCCTACTATGGATGAATGGGGTGATTTTTTGCCCATATTTAAAGAGTGTAAAGAGGATAACCCTGCAGATCATCTCCGTGAGTTTCATGAACTCATTCATCAATGGGAGATACATGATGAGGATGTATTATTAAATATGTTCATGTTCTCATTAGCAGGAGATGCTCGTGAATGGTATCACTCCTTACCCCCTGCTAGCATCTCCTCCCTGGGAGAATTTCATGCAACTTTCAATAGGCACTGTCAAAAGTTTTATTCTTCTAAGTTAATTTTTCATAATTGTTGTGAAGAATATAAAAACTATGATCAAGATATGACTGTTTCAAATGAAAGATGTGAGAATGAAATTTGTGAGGATGAAATATATGAGGATGGAAGATGTGGGGATGAAGGCTACGAGGAGGAAGAAGATGCCCTAGCTGAGTTGGTGTGGCTAGTGAGATCACTTTCTGCAGGTTAGATAAATTGATGGTAGATCGTGTTCACTGCTCTTTTGAAGAAGGCGCAGAGGATTTTCCAGTCCTAGGAGTAGATGTTCTTGGCAGCCCTGCTCATGATGGTGAGGTTGAGGATTGCATAAACATAGAGGCAACATATTTTTCCCCTGATGCACCTGTTGTCTCATATTTAAACAAAGATATATTTGTGTATTCAGATGAAGAGCAGCAGATCCCTGCCTCATATTTGTATGACTCAGGGAGAAAACAACCTTTGTATGACAACCATGAATCCGATTCTGAGCTAAATATGAAGGATTTCCAAGAGCATGCAATAGAAACTTTTCCTTTATACATTGAAGGAAAACATTGTGTGGAAATTAATCATCGCGGGCCTGCAGAAGACCCAGAGCAGAGCTTTCCCATGGGTCCTATTTATGAAGATTATGACTGTGACCCTTGGGAGAGCCATGAAGAAGAAGAGGGAGAGCCAAATGAGAAGTTTATATCCTTCCTTGAGCCTGTGAATGAGAAACCATCACCTGGGATCAGTCAGCCTGCATCAGTCGTTCACTCACATGTGCTTGCCAGAGACATTTAGCCATGTGTGAAAAACTGTAGGATAGAGCATGTTTTTTGCCACTAGCCTAGTGGATTTTGTCACTCATTCTATGAGCCTGTAGGGGAATACATGGAGATTCTTTTCCTCCATGATTTGAAGCCTCCAAGGCTTATCCCACCATTTCCATCCAGAGGAAAGCTGAAGGATGTGATCATTTTGTTGTCACGGTTGAATCATCTGCTATCGATCACTGACAGAGTAAAAGAGCCTCCAGTTAGGAAGTTACTTGAATGGCTATGGTTCAAGTTCGCTTTCACCTAGCACTATGTAAAAAATCATTAGTCTAGGAGTGTACATAAATAAGCTCTTTCTGGAGCATGTGCGTTTGTTTTCCTTTTTATAAGTAGAATAGTGTACATGCCGGCCTTCGGCGAAATGTTTTTAGCTCGACTCCATAACCCAATAGATAAGGAACTAGAAATACTTTTTCTTGGTAGCTCGCAGGGAGCATGCCATCCCCTATGGAGCCAAATGTTATCACATGGACTTGTCAGAGTCCTATGGTTTTGTGGTTTCTACCTAAGTCTGTAATTTTTCCCCTGTCTCCCTATTTTCCTAGCCCACAACCAGTCATTTGAATCCTCGATCATGCAGGCCAAAACCATGAACACAAAGTGCAACTTTCCTAACATTCCATTTCGGGCTTGAAGCACAAGCAAAAGGCATTTTTAAATTTTCAGCAACGGAGATTCATCAGGTGAATCGATCGATAACGTGCATTCTTTCAGAAGGTCAAAATTGGGCGAAGTATAGCACCAGAGAAAAATCTCGAAGATCAAAGGTCGGGCAAAGATTGAATCTGGGCTATGGATATTATTGGGAGAGATCAATGGTGGAAGATTATCGTGGGAATCAGGAGTTCAAAATGTTGTTAAAATTGTTCGTCAAAAATCCGAAGTCCCGAAACTCAAAAGTGAATATGAGTCATTGATCAACAGGAGCCATATGTTTTTAGATTCTTAGCTCTGAAGGTTTTACTTGGAGGGAAATGGAGTTTGAGAATTGAAATTCCTGAAGGTCAATCCACGAAGCAAATCTCTGTCATTGTTTTGAAGGGGAAGATCTGATCCGTCAATATAAAAAGCACCAGAGCAGAGCCGTTGATCAGAGGGCCTAATATTAGATTGCAAGATCAATGGTCACGCCAAATTGCATGGTTGGAAGGTGCACATGTTTTAAAATCTCACGAGCGGGCCGCAATCAGAACAATGGTTTTTAGAAAGGGACGCGTGGTGGTTCATGGTGAATTGTGGGGAAAAAAGAGGTTTTCTTTCATACCACTCTTGGTAGTTCCTACAATCACGCAATTGCGTAGGGTCATGGCCCTAGGTCACATTGAATATGGAGCGATCAAGAGGAGCTACGCCAAAGGAAAAAATCTCCCATATTTGGTCACAAAAGAAGATTTGCTTGGCCTCGAGGTGTCGGGATTGACTCGAAGAAGTCGTAGGCACCACCTGGAACATTCATGGGTGTCAGGCCTCATCCTAATCCTGATGAAGGTAGTTATTGAAAATTGGGGTGGTTGTTGAGGCCTCGCCTCACCCCATAAATGGAATGCGTGGAGAGAAGGTTCGTGGGGTCCGATTGTCAATCTGAAATTTCCTGAGGGATAGATTTTATTGCAGAGCCCGCACTGAGTTGGGCTTGCGTCTAATGTAAGAAGGTCTGCACAGTATGACAGAGTAGGCACCATCTGAAAAACTTTGAGTGCAGTGGTCCGATCACATTCCTGGTGGTTGCAACATTTTTAGTATATATAGGCAGTTTTGATATTTTGTTAAGGTCAAATGGTTGATCTAGGCTCCTTGCTATTGTAATATTTTGATGAAGAACACCGGTTCTTTGGTTATTTCTTGATTTGAGACTTCTTGATTAATCTAAGTTAGCGTTCTTACTCCATCTTATTTGCCTCTGATACTGAGAGATTTCATGATTGACTGATTCACATGGATTGTTGTGATTGTATTATGATGAATGTTTGATTATAATGTTGTTATGATTTCTTTCAGTTTCCTTGAAATTTGAATCCAAGAGGATCTCATGTTTAAGTTTTTCTTCCTCAGGATGCTGGAAGGGCTAATGTTCACGACATAACTCTACACTTTTCTCACCAAATTCTTCCTCCTACTCACCTTTACTCCAACTTACTGACTGAAGTTGATCCAAGACCTCAATTTCTTGCGCATACCAGTCCAAATTTCTGAGTTAGAACGTTATTTTCATCAAGTCTTCTCCATTTTGCCTCTTAAAACTCATTTACATTTACTGTATAAACTGATGGGTGCTGGGATTACCTTCTATGCAATCTGAGGGTGACTTCTAGTGCTAACATAATGGTTTTTGCAGATTGTGTAAGAAGAGTACTGGAGTTGAGCACAAGCAATGCTTCAGATCATCAAATGCTCGTTGTTGTGCCTTCTCCCATGCAAAATTTTCCCTTCTATCTCCCTTGGTCACTTGGATAAGGGCCCATGCAATATGGGAGAATCCCTACACAAACCATTGGTAAAAGTTGGAAAGTCCCAAGAAGCTTCGAAGCTTGGTTAGTGTGGTCGAGGCTAACCAATCACAAATGAATTGGATCTTAGCTGGATCCACATGTAACCCATGCTCATCAAAAATGTATCCCAAGTATTGGACCTTGTTCATGCCAAAGGATCATTTTACCAAGTTGGCATATAGCTTGTGCTGCCACACAGTGATCAAAACATGTTAAATATGTTGCATGTGTTCCTCCTAAGTTATCCTAAAGATGAGGATGTCATCCATATATACCACCACAAAAGAGTTGGTGAAGGGTCTCAATACATCATCCATCAACCTCATGAAAGCGGTTGGTGAATTTGTTAAGCCAAAGGGCATGACCATCCATTCAAAGAGACCTTATTTAGATTTGAAAGTTGTCTTACATATATCAGTTGGTTTGATGGGAACCTAATGGTAGCCAAACTTTTGGTCAATATTGTTGAATAATTTTTCCCCATTGAGTTGGTTTAGAAGGTCATCAATTCGAGGAATTGGGTATCAATTCCTGACTGTGATTTTTTTTAATGCTCTATAATCAATGCAGAGCCACCAGGTCTCGTCTTTATTCTGCATCAGTACAATCAGGCTTCCGCAAGGGGAGGAGTTGGGTCTAATGTGCCCCTTTTGAAGTAGCTCTTGGATCTACCACTTGATTTCATCATTTTCCATCAACGAGTGATGATATACTGGTCTATTAGGAAGAGGTGCATCGGGGGTTAGATCAATTGGATGCTTGACTTGGCAGTGCGTCGGTACCCCAGTTGGTGAGGAGAATATGTCTCTATACTCTTCCATAGTCCCATCCACTTACTTCTGCTGCAAAGAGAGGCTCTATGTAGAGGCCACGGATGTGGTGGCGACCTTTTTCTTACTGTGAGAACGGATCACAAAGAAGACAAAATTCTCGGTCTTTTAAATGACCTTAGTACATTACTTATCAAAGATTAAAGAAATAGTGGTAGGCAGTGCTACCTCTGGTATCATGTACAATTGTCTACCCAAAGTAATAATAACATTGTTGGGTCTAGTCTCATACACAACATGTCGCTTCCAAAAATATGGTTGTCCTAAAAGAACATCAAAAACTTCAAGGGGAGAAATATCACACAATACCTCGTCTTTGAAGGGCTTGATGCCATAGAGAAAATGACATTATTGGCTGACGCGGAGATCTCCTCCTTGGCGAAGCCAACTGATGGTGTAGGGCTGCAGGTGTGGTGTCATCACCAGGTCCAACTGCTTGACGACCTCTTCTAAGTTCAGGTTCTTCTGACTCTTTCTATCGACAATGAAATGAAGCAGAGCCCCCTTTACCCACATATGTGAGTGAAAGAGGTGTTCCCCTTCCTATGGTCCTTCTGGTTTTCTTGGCTAGACTTTGGTGATAGTGATAGTGGTGTTGGGTTTGGCATCGATAATCCTCTTCCCTCCTTCTGTATTTGATTCAGAGTCAGAATATTCCTCTGACTTGGAAGATTTCTGCTTGGCCACCACTGACTTCATGGAGTGACATTCTTCAGTGTTGTTTCAAGGACTTTTATGGTACTCACACCACTTCCCCGTGTCCTTCTTTGAATTCTCATTACCCTTCATGTGTTGCGTCTTGGAATGTATTTCTTGAGAGTGTGCATATTTTCTATGTCCCTTGTTTTATGGGTTGGGGTCGCCTTTTGCCTACTTCAGCTGTGAGGAGTTTGCAGATCCAAACTCTCGCCTTTTTTGCTTAAATTTTTTCTCGATCTTGACAGCATACCTATAAGATGCACCTAATGATGTAATGTCCAGAAACTCCGGTTATGTTTGAATGTATCTATCCAGAAAACTGTGGTATTTTAGCACCAGATGTCCTTTAGAGTCTTTGATACCCAATTTGGTGCGCATGGTATGGAAAATATTGGTGAAATCTGGTACTGTCTAGTCCCTTTCCTGACGCAACATGGTCCATCTTGTGTACTGGTCCTCGTAGCTTTCAACAAGGTATTATTGTTCTTTAATGTCATCCCTGAAGGAATCCCATGTGGGGGCGACTGCAAATATTGAAGATTCCTCTATGTACCTTTTCTCACAGTAAGTATCCCACTAGTCCTTAACATGGGGGATGACCTTGAAAAGTGCAAAAGTAATATTTTCCCTGTCGCAAAAATTGTGGTCCAAAAAGTACCCTTCGAACATATTCATCCATTTATCTACAACATCTGCATCTATCATTCCTTCAAATAATGGAATATCAAAATTTACTTGTACCTTGAAGGGGGTTTCATGGCCACTTGATGAAGATGCGTCTCATGTGGGCAGCCACTGAAGGATCTGTGCAAAGTTGTCCATCATTTCGTTCCTTTGTCACGTAAGGGCTTCCTCGAGCAAAATTTTAAAAGGATCTCCTGTTCCATCATATTTCTTCTCATCCCCCATGGGTTTTTTTTGGTCTTGGAGTGGCCAATATTGATAAGGCTCAATTGGTTCTAATCCCAACTTCTTGTACCCTGATCTTATCGAGAACATTCATGAGAAAAAAATAAATGAAGAGCAAACCTCTTTGATACAAATGATCTAGATTTATGAGCGAAACAAAATGAATAATATATTGAATACAATAACACATAGATAGAGATAAAAACAATGGATATCTAATGAACAATAACTTCTATTGAATAAATAAAATAGGATGAAATTGTAAAACTGCAGAACTGAAAACAACTTGCTTGAATGGTGGTAGCTATCTCTAAGAAGAGATGTGGTTGTTACGTGTATACGTCTGAGAAAAATGATTAAAATGAGGCTCTAGGATCCCTTTAAACATTACTCATGAATTCCAAAACTCTATACATCCAAAAACCTAACCCTAGGAGATGAAATGCCAAAAGTTATGTGGGCCCTGATGGGTAAGTTGGTACCTCAACTTCCCGAGGTCGTAACTTTTTCATATGACCTCTGTTTTAGGCACGTGATAGCCCATTGGAAAGGTATTTTTGAGAAAAACACATTATTCCATAAAACTATGACTCTGTCTACATATTGACTATGTCAAGACAAAAAAACATTGTTTAGGGCCCCATAATGGCCCTGAAAATACAGAAAGATGTGCTGGCATGAAAACTTCCAAAACAAGCTAGTTGGATTAGGTGGGTGGCCACTAATCTCCACCTGACAGTTGTGTATGGATTCAGACAACCCTGAAAGTGTAGAAACCACAATTACAAATAATTACAGAAGAACATGATGAGATAAAACTGTCAAAAGGATTCAGTTGGAATAGGTGGGTGGCCACCAATCTCCACTCAGATCACGTGTGCATTAGAGTAGTGTGAAGAGAAGTGTTAATAAAGACATTGTGCACACATTTTGTGTGTTGCATGCACTTGGGCAAGTGCACACATTGCACTATGTTGTGTGCACTTGGGTTAGTGTGCAGGAATGAATGTTTATTTTTTAAGGCCAAAGAGCTTGTGTGATTATGAGGCTGGTGAGCCTAGACGCAGATAGGAAAATGCACCTATCCATGTAAATATAATCATGAATATTAATATAATATTACATCACTTCACACTGACTGGCTTAGATGAAAAGATATGGGCGGGGGGGGGGATACTCCACCAGAAAAGGGAAAAGGGGGTGATTCATAAGTCTTGGGGAAATATTTTATAATAATTCCAGGAAAAGTGTAATGTCAGACATATTATTATTTTTATCCTAAATTCATGAGGGTAGTGAACTGGTCACCAAGTGGCTTAAATCTACTTTTGGAGGTCACAAGTGTCAAGTGGAAGGCATGCAATATATATTGTTGGCCTTAGTGTATTTAGGGGGAATTAATGTATTATTTCTGGAATATTATCCATTCTACCGGGGGGGAATTCATGGTTCAAGCTATTGTGAGCAGAAGGGGGGCGTATTGTATGGAAAATCCAATTAGCACCTTATCTGTAGTGAGAATATTGTAAGGAGTTGTGGGACTACATCTAGATTTTCACTGTCGAAGAGTTGGGTTGATAGCCCATGATTAGTCTCTCTGGGTGAGAGACTGGCTATTTTGGAGTGGTTGTCAGACCTGTGGGCATACTCTCCAGGAGAGATTTTTTCTAGGAATTGTTGCATGGTGTGCTAAGCATTAGTTGCATGGCTTGAAGACTTCCTATCCATCCTGTTACTAGTAAACCTAGGAAGGGAAGTGTGGAAACCAAAGGTATGGTGAGAAGAGAAGGGGAATACTTCCTTGGGTGTGATAGGTGTGTGGGGAATGAGGGAATGTAGACTAGTTGCAACAACAAGAACTTAGGAATGGGAAATTCTGTTGATTTTTAGACCATAGTTTTGTCAGGAAATGAGAAACACTTCCACACTAAACCTAGCAGAAGATAATAATAATTTAATCAAGAACGTAAATGTCACAATAATCGCACAATACATAGAGATTTTACCCTGGAAACCCTAAATCAGGAAAACCAACATTCCTTGAATTTTCTTCTCTCTTGTTGTCTTATTCAATCTTAATAAAAGGTGACATGTCTAACCTTGGTCCGCACCTAAGACACAATCAACATCATACCCTCTTTCCTGTGCAAGAACAACCCTCTAGCCAATCCATCTTACATATCCATGACCAACAAACTACTACTTACTCATGTATTAGCATATTTTGAATTAGCCTTTATGGTCTTACAACACACCTCTTTATAGGATTTACAACAGGAAAACCCCTAAATAATTGGTTCCCAAAAACGGTTACAGATCCATGCAAATATCGAGATTTTTTTACAATCGACTCCAAGTCAGATTACGAGTTGACTACCAGTTGGCTTTTATTCGGTCTCTAGTCGGTCATCTCACACCCGCACTTTGACCTCTTGTTGGTTTAATTTCCATCGATATCTTCAACTTCGATTTTACCTATTCGACTAGCTCAAACTTGACTGTTGTCGATCCACCTCTACCTTCGATCACTAGTCAATTCACTTTAACTAGAATTTCATTGCAAATAATATAACAACCCAACATTCTCCCAGTTGTTGTCTTCTTTGCTGAAATAAGATATTCCTTAAATTTCATTCAAAGACTGAGGGTAACAATTCCCTTCACAGACTGAGGGTAACAATTCCCATTGCCTCTTGACACCAAGATAAATTCAGAGCACTCACAGACTTGATCAATGAGTCTACAATTTTTTCTAACGTGTCTAATTTCTCCAGTAGAACCTTGTTACTTTCCACTATATCTCTAACAAAAAGGTATTGTACATCAATGTTATTAGTCTTTGAGTGATAAGCAGGTTTCTTTGCCAAAAATATTGCGCTTTGATTCACAACTTAAATTCATAGCTCTCTACTCAAACCCGATTCTTGAACACAACCTTTGTAGCCACATTGATTTTTTGCTTCCATGAGTGGCTGCCATGTATTCAGCTTTTGTTGTTTACAAGGCTATGACTGCTTGTTGCTTACTCATCCATATTCTTGTTCCACTGAACATCTTGAATACATATCTTCTAGTTGACCTTCGATAATCCAGATCTCCATCCCATTCGGTGTTGACAAATCCATGTACATTTAATTTACCATTGTCACCTCCAGATCTTCCTTGGTAGCATATAGCATAGTCCTACGTGCCACACAAATACCTAAATACTCTCTTGACAGTTGTCCAATTCTCCTTTCCAGGTGTCAACTTGTACCTACATCTCAACACTCTCATGGCATGTGCAATGTCTAGTCGAGTGTATACCATCGCATACATTATATTACCAACAACACTTTCATAGGGAACATGTGCCATGTCCTCTATTTCTTCCTGTGCCTTTGGACATTGTTCAATAGTTAGCCTTGCTCCCACAGGAATTGGCACCTTCAATGGTTTGCAATCATACATGTTGAACTGTTACAGAACTGTTTCAATCTACTTCGTCTGATTCAACTAGATCTCTCTAGCAGCTTGATCTCTCTTAATATCCATTCAAAGAATGAAGTTATATGCACTAAGATCCTTCATTTTGAATTTGGAGGATAGTTTCTTCTTCACCTCCTTTATTACGTCCATGTTGTTTCCAATCAGTAACATGTCATTGACATAAAAATCTACATATATGAAACGCCCACCTTATTCCTTGGAATATATGTAGTGATCAACTTTGCTTCTCACAAATCCCAAACTAAGGATGTATGTGTCAAAATTCTGGTACCACATCCTTGGAGATTTATTTAGACAATAAAGTGATCTTTTCAAATTACACATTGTTGGAAGTAGGCCAAAGTGGAAAGAAAGGCTATTTTGGGAAGGAAGGCATGCACAAGGAAAGCGACAGCTAGAAGAAAGAGTAGAACGTACGCAGGAATGGAAGACATAACGACGTTAGGGTTAGGGTTTTTGTAATACATTGTAATGGATGATGAGCCAGAAACACATAAATATATATACCTAACTCTCATAGCAAGAGCTAGAGTCGATGAAGTGGAGATAGAGAGACCTTTCTAGGGGGTAATTTTGAAGAAACAATACTGTAATCCGATACCTTTTTGTAAGTTGTTGAGTTGTGGAGGAGCCATGAGGGCAGATCTTGAGGGTTAGATTGCAGGTTGAGGAGCCTGGTGTGATCTAGTCCGCCTCATAATAGATCTCGACCCGACTGAGGGGATTTGTACAACGCATAGCGCTGTAGTTTTGGAACTTCCATAATAGAAGAGCTTAAGAGCTAAATCTTTGTGGACCTATCCCAAGAGGGGGTCAACCACGGTAAAACTTGTGTTATGTGATTAAATGCTTGTGTTTATTTACTGTTCTAAGTAGATATTAGCATTTTGAATGAATGAATTGATTATATTCCATGCATAATCATGAATGATAGTCTATTTATTTAATAAGTTGAATAGAAATCCTAGCGCACATTTCTCAGATCTCCACTCAATATTGGACTACAAACACTTGAGTATTGAAGTCACGCATTAAGACTATCTCAAGTGAGACTATGTAGTGCACTTTGTGTGTTGCATTGCCTTCTGTTTTAACAGGAGGGCCGATATTTGTAGAGGATTTGTTGGAACCACAGTAGACTTGAACCCTGGGTCAAACGTGTTAAAGGTATAAAATCATATATCTAAACCAACAAATGGTTCTATTTCCGATTGGAAAAATATATGATTGAGTAGATGGGATTTGTTGAAAACCTATTAAAATATACGTAAGATATGTAGAAGGCAGGTCATGAGAATACTGAATCGGTCAACAAGGAGGTGATAATGCACTGCTAGAAGGGGATGTTGAGATTGTGGAATCCCATGAAAGCAGAGATCAAAATCTGGTTGAAGACAAAGGAGATGGAGTTTTCGCAAAAAGATAATAGAAACACTAGAGTAACATCGTGCAAATATCTTAAGAAGTATGTGTTTACTAATCTTCATGAAGTATTTTTTTGTGATTTTCCACACTTATTGTAGGAGTGGATATTGAGGTTGAAGGATAACCACACAACAAATTGGATCCGATAGTTAGAGTGGACCTCCGTTCAAATTGAGCAGTTACATCAGGTGAATAATAAATTCACCTGCACAGTAGATTTTTGGCTCGATAGTATTGTAGCAGGATTTATAATAGAATTTGTAGTAGTTACCGCGAAGTCATACAATGCAGCAGAGAAAGATTTTCTATGCAGGCCTCTAGGAAGGTATATCTAATCAATGTATACTTCTATTAAAATAATTCTATATAACAAAGGTGTAATGACAATGGATTTAGACAACTAAAATTCCCTATGTACATGGGGGAAGGGGGGAAGCATTGACAGAAAGAGGAGAAATGGAAGGAGAAGTGGATAAATGAAAGAAGGAGGAACTCTTAGACCCAATCATGATGGACGACGACTAGATCAAGTGGATCATGGCGATATCTGGAAAGATGCACAATGGAGTACCCTACCAATACAAGGTGAACACCAAGAAGAGATCCGTAGCCACGAGGGAAGTCTTGGAAAGTGACAAATAGGAGGTAGAGGATCTCTGGGATTTGGAGAATATTGAGGAAATCCTACCCACAACATATGAGGAAGACGAGAGGTCCAAGAGCGAGAAGAGAAGGTACCAATCCCATCCATATCAATGTCAGTGTGGAACCCATAAACCCATGTACGACTAACACACAAAAAAGAACACCATCGTTTAGACAATTGAATTTCAGGAGAAGGAAGACAATAGGAAGTACATTGACACAAAGAACAACAAATGGAGGAGCCAGTTCACGAAGCACTATTCGAGTATATGCACCGTGCGGAGGTGGTAGTTCATCATTCAAGGTGGCTGGACACGATCCCACCATCATGTTACCAGAATTCAAAGGAGAAGTGTCGGAGGACCTGGAAAAACATTTGTTTATCTATGAGAATATCTAGGAAGCAAAACAGATCATAGACGAGGACACTAAACTTTCACAATTAGTGATTACACTAAGGGATCACGCACTGGATTGGTATATGAGTTTAGCTACAAAAAATCCACCAAGGACAACCAGAATAATTGCGGACATCAAGAAATTGCTGATAAATGAGTTTCAGAAGCCAAGCTCAGAGGATTAGTACATGAACGAGATGATATAAATTAGACAAAAACCAGGAGAATTTGTATGGGATATTGACCAGAGATTCAAGCGACTGAAAGGAAAGTTGAAATATCAATATGAAACACATGCACCTGTTCATCAATTCACTACTACCACACTTAAAATATCCATTGAAACAATAGAAGTTTCAGACACAGGGAGAGGCTCTTCAAGAATCCCTGTAACTAGAATAAAACCAATATCAATAGACGAATCCAACCATTGAAGAGTTGAAGGAGGATTTGAAGAACTTAACATTCCAGCTAAACCAGAACAAAAGTAAGGACAAACGAGAAGTCGTTTGGTGTACCACATGCAGGACATAAGGACACCACAAGAATGAATGTCCAACATTCGCGCAGTATATGGAAACACGGATGCCAAATCCGTTACCAACAGGAGGACTATGGCGCGAAATATGTAAGAAACTGGGCCACGATCCTATCACTGCCCAATGATGTGGAAATACCAGACAGTCCCAAAGAGTTCATATTGCAACTTTTGCAAGTCAGTGGGCCATGATGACAAAGACTGTAGAACTATGGACTTAATGTGAGAGAGGACATCAGATGCATATAGGGTGCAGGTAGAAATGATGACCGAGCAAGATGCACCTTAGTTTAACCAAGTTCCATCCCCATATAACACTGCGCAACAATAGTATAATACTACACAACAACCATATAATACCGCGCAACCACAGTACAACACAACGCAACCTCAGTACAATACCGTGTAGTACAATCAGGTGCCTCTGTATAATGTGTTGAGAGGAGATCGAGCTATCTACAAAGGTGTAGGATGAGAAAGAGGAGGCTTTGGAATAGGTAGAGAACCAGTGGTATGTCGCAACTGTCAACAATCGGGACATTAAGAGAATGTCCACTTCCACCAGTGACTTGTATGTATTGTCGCACATCTGAGCATGACATGGAAGAATGTCCTACATTACTAGGGAAGATCCAGGAAAAGAGGAATCGGAACAACCAGAATGTTAAATGGATTTCATCCGAAGCAAGGGACAATACACCACCACAAGAGACAATACACCACCAGTGGGTGAAAAAGAATGTTGAACCAAGGAGACAGTTTGACGCACAGAATGAGAAGGAAACATTTAAGCAAGCCAGAAAAGAATTCTTGAAGCAAGACACTGCGTCAAATTCAATTACACAGGAGATCAAGGAAGAGCCAGAGTACGAGATGCCTTCATTGTTGTATCATACCAATAAATGCATCCCCTAGGACAAGTAAGTACGATCAAAGAATTTTTTCAATCATGTGTAAAACTATTGAATGATCCATCCTCTATCAAAATATTGCAAAATATATTAGAAAGATGTAGCATAGAGATAGAAGGAAAACTAGAACAAAAAATAGTCAATCACCTACATACAAGGAGAAGAACAAGTAGGGAGTTCAGGTTGAATGCCAACATTGGAGATTTAAACATGAGAGATATCATATTGGATCTAGGATCTAAAGTCAATGTATTATCCAAGATGACATGGCAATGTATGGGAGATCCCACATTAGGATATTCACCTGTTCAGCTGAAACTAGAAAACCAACACATAGTTCTACCAATTGGCAGACTGAAAGGAGTGACAGTGGATCTGGATGGAGTGCGCACTAAAGCAGGCTTCAAAGTGATTGAAATAGTGGATGACACAACACCATATATAGCATTTCTTGGCTTGGGTTGGGGGTTTGATAACTAGGCCATAATCAATTCAAAGACACGAAAAATGACATTTGAGTCAGGGGAATATAGGGTCATTGTGCCATTAGACCGATCGGAAGGGGAGAGAATTGTGGAGGCTACTTGCTTGGACTTGGAGGAAATCATCCAATTGTATAGAACAAATTCACGCGATGAGGATTACATAAACCCAATTGTATATGGGATACTCAGTTGACATATCATTACTTCATGTGTGATAGACTCAGATACAGGTTTAGAGAACTAGAAGTAGAGGCTACATGAAGTTTCCACAAGAATATGTGAAAGAATACACCAAACAGTAAGATGGGTAGGTACAGATATAAGGGAACCACCTAGTTTCCATGGAGTAAATGATCTAGAAACATTATTGACACATTACGAAGATGAAGTGTTAAAAAACCAGAGACTCTTAGCACTCAAGGCCACACCTGCAAGATGGTGGGGCGCACACAAAGAAACAATCAAGGATTGGTACCAATGTAAGAGGTTACTACACATAAGGTTTAGTGCAGAACAAAAAATCAACCAGTAGTAGAAGTAGGAGGGACAGGGGTCACCAGCAGAACAGTTGGAGAAGTCAAGAGCATTGTGGAAAATGACACGCCCATAGGAATGGCCTCATCATTTCATACATACCTTAGAAGGCATACCATCAAACTGGTATACAGACCAGGAACTATGTAGAGGAACTTCAAGCTGGACAGTATTGCAACATAACTTTACAGTCAGTTTCTCATTCGAGCATGAGAACCCCAACATAGATGCAACACTTAAACAAATAAGAGGGGTGATATTCATTAAGGAACCAAAAGTCAAACTCATAATAGAAGAAAAACAACGGAACATAAAAACAATGAAATAATTGTTTTCATGCTACCATGTGTAGGAAAAAGCACCAGATGAAGATGATCTACACAATATTCATATTGAGGAGGTTGAAGGTGAGAGAGAAGTGGAACATCCACCTCTAGAATCAAAAGTAATTGCTACATCGATCAAAGTGAAGAAAGTCAACATTGGGACAGTCGAGAATCCCAAAATGGCCAGCATTGAAGACTATTGGATGAGCAGACAGTAGAAAGCATAACAGAGTTACTCTGTGAGTACAACGACCTGTTCCCCACAACATTTACAGAAATGAAGGGCATAGAAGGATAGCTAGGTGAAATGAAGATACCACTAAGAGCTGAGGCAAGACCGATCAGATAGTGACCATACAGACTAAATCCGATATATAAGCAAAAATTAAAAGCTGAGATCGATAGGATGCTTGAAGACAACATCATAGAACCTATGGAAGAATTAGAATGGATAAGCCCGATGGTAGTTCAGGAGAAAAAACAAAGCGGGATAATAATATGCATCGACTTGAGGAAGTTGAATGATGCATGCCTACATGACCCATTCCCTACACCTTTCACGGATGAAGTTTTGGAGAACATAAGGGGACACAAAGTTTACTCATTCACTGATGGATTCTCAGGCTACCACCAGATCAAGATAGCATAGGAAGATGGATACAAGACCATGTTTTATACAGAATGGGGATCCTACTAGTACACAATCATGTCGTTTGGATTGAATAATGCGCCAACAATATTTTCCATAGTAGTCATCGCTGCATTTAAGGAATTTATACACCATTTTCTAGAGGTATACTTGGACGATTGGACAGTCTACAATTTGTTGAAATACGATGTAGAGATCTTGCAGCTCATGTTAGAAAGATGTAGGCAGTGCCAGATATCATTAAACATCAAGAAGTGTATTTTTAGAACACCGTTTGGGATACTATTAGGCCATATAGTATGCAAGCAAGGTTTACTAGTAGATCCTGCAAAGATTGCAGCAATTGTTAACTTTCCATCACCAAAAATAGTTTGTCAACTAAGGGAAACACTGAGACACATAGGATACTACAAAAAAATTATCAAAGGGTATGTGCAGATCACCACGCCAATGGAGAAATTTTTAAGGAAAGATACAAAGTTTCAACGGAATGAATATTGTCAACATAGTCTGGATACACTAAAAGAAAAGATGGTAAAAACGCCAATACTAGTATTTCCATACTGGGAGAAGAAATTCCACATACATGTAGATGCATCAGCCATAGCACTTGGAGCTATTTTGCTGAAACTAGTAGCAGGAGATTTGGATCATCCTATAACATTTGCGAGGAGAAAAATTTCAGAATCAAAAAAGAACTACAACACTACAGAAAGGGAAGGCATAACTATGGTCTACGCACTGCTGAAATTCATACATTACTTACTGGGAAAACATTTTAATATGTTCATAGATCACTCAACCCTCAAGTACCTAGTCAACAAGCCAGCGTTGGGAGGAGAATTTGTGGATTGTTACTATTGTTCCAAGAATTCGATTTTGAAGTAATATTCAAGCCAATGAAGACGAATGTAGGACCTGACCACCTATCAAGGGTCACGAACGGAGAGGAACCTACAAGTTTAGAGGACATATTTCTGGAGCAGAGTTATTTTTAGTTCAGATCGTCGATGAATACTTTGCAGACATCATCCAATATTTAAGTACAGGTACTGCGCCACAGGAATATAACACCGCACAGAAGAAAAACCTGGTAGTATGGGCTGCAGACTATCATCTGATTGCAGGACACTTATACAAAATGGGCGCACATAGCATCTTGAGAAGATATGTGCTAGAACATGAAAGACCAAGATATTTGGCAGAATCCCATGAAGGAATAGTAGGAGGACATTACATAGGCAAAGATACCGAACAAAAGGTATTTTGCATAGGACTATGGTGGTCGACCATTCACAGGGACTTGAAGGAGTAATTCCAGTGATGCAATGTATGTCAGAGGGTTGGTAAACCTAATCGAAAGGACGAGATGCCATTGTGGCTAGATGTAAATTTGCAGGCATTCAACAAATGGGCAATAGATTTTGTGGGACCAATTAACCCACCAACAAAGAGGACAAGAGAAAGGCACATTATCACCATGACATAATACCTGACAAGAGGGAAAGAAGTAGCACCAGTCAAAGATTGCAGCGCAGAAACAACAACACATTTGCTATTTGAACAAGTGATCACTAGATTTGGTTTCCCAAGGATTTTGATGAGCGACAAAGGCACTCGCTTCATTAAAAAAACTATTAAATCTATGACTGAGGAATTTGAAGTCCACCATCAAAAGAGTACACCATATCATCCGCAAGCAAATGGAACAGTAGAAGCATTTAAAAAAATCCTTGAAAATGCACCGATGAAGATCTGTAATGTCAACAGGGATGACTGGGACCTAAAAATACCAGCAGTATTGTGGGCATACAGGACCACATACAATAATTTGATAGGACACATGCCATTCAGACTAGTATATGGAAAAGAAGAAGTGGTACCATTAGAATTTATGGTACCCAGTCTGCGCGTAGCAGCGATTACAAACATGATAGAATGAGGCACAATGCAGGATAGGCTGAATCAACTGATGATCATGGAGGAAGACAAGATCCTAGCAGGGTTCCACCAACAATTTTAGAAAGCAAGGGACAAAGCTTGGCATGATAGACATATCAAGAATAAAACCTTCAAGGCAGGAGACTTGGTGTTGATGTATGACAGTAAATCCATTCAACACCCAAGAAAACTCAGAAAGCACTGGTTATGACCATATGAAGTAAAAAATGTCACATATGGGGGATCTGTGCAACCAAAGGACTTAGGAGACGCAGAAATTAGAGGGATGATCAATGGGAGTCGACTGAAGCTATACAAGGATAGCCGACCACCCACAATTTGAAAGACACTGTGTAGTCAAAAAAAAAAGAAGGTACCGACAGAGGTACAGTGCACCGAAAAGACAAGGAACATGCACACTCAAGAATACGAGCCCGAGGAAGACAAGGCCAAAGGTTAGTTCAAAGAAAAAACAAGCGGGAAAGGTGGATATGACAAAATAAGTGCTAAGTGAGGAAGGCTAGTGGAATTGAATGTCGTAAATGACTGACGAGACACCGCATTAATCACGCCAATTGGAGACGACGAGGCAAAGTAATGGAAAGTATGAAGGAATCAATGGTTCAATGAATCCATAATAAAGGTAACGTATTCAACAAGATTCACACGACACCCATACAAAGCAAGGATGCAGGAGAAAAAATCTTATTGCGAAGTTGGAAAAGGCAGAGAGCAATAGAACATACAAAACAGAGAGGGAAGTTTACATAGGTTACAAAGGCTATTGAGCTCGGTGAATGACAATTTTTTATCACCATGGCACCACCTAAACAGGGAGACCCAAGCCAAACAACAAAACAACCCAGAGTTAGGACCAGAGCATAAACGAAATCACAGGGAAGTGAACAACAACCATCTTCACCACCATAAGTCGTAAATATAGATGAAATCCCATCACCGGATACAAAACTAGGAAGCCCGACACTCGTGGTAGAAGAAACCCAACAGAAATCACCTGTGGGCATGGACATCGATAGGCCAGAAGAGAGGCAGGGCCGACATAATGAGGACGCAGAAACCAAGTGCAACCAAAAAACCCCATCGAAGCCTTGAGAGTCAATGGGATGGCTCCAAATTAGGAAGAAGCGGCCGAGCTAGAAGACTCACAGACAACTGTGTCAAAACACCCATGGGAGGGAGCATTGGAAGATGTCACTGGCCGACCAGAACAGTACGTTGAAGAACGACCAATCGACGTTGTAACCTCGAGTCAACCACCACAATGAAAGGACAAGCAGAAGGTACCAACATCACCGTGCAGACAACCCACCACAACAATTGTTTTTCGGCGCATACCAGAAGTGGTGCGGGTAAAAGAAGATTTGTTAGGTTATGTAGAAAAATTAAGGTACTCAGACCATGATGTAAGGAACATGGACAAGTTCTCATAGTTCACTAATAAATTATACCTACAAACTATGGGTGTAGATCCCTTTATGGAACTGATTCATCAACCAGTCCAGTGGGTAGCAGGATTGGCCAAAACTGGGATCTTAGGTCTATTGGACCTACCACACTTTGGTAGAGGCCAATATACAAACAATTGCATCAATCAGTTGATGGAGGTCACACATGGTGGAGATATGTGGTTGGAAAAGATCGTCTCAATATACATAGAGCTCATTGCGCACATCACGGGGATACCATCACGGGGCATGGATACCGCACAGTTCCTCGAGGAAAAAACAAAGGAGAAAACACAAGCTGAGGAGAATAAAAAAGAAATACGACACTGAATGGGGGACGCAAAATCTATCAAGCAGATTAGTGACATTGTGACAAGAATGGCCACAAAAATTATGGCCTGCAAGCTACTCAGAAAATGATGCAAGGAGGAAGTCTCAGTCGGGGTTTTCACAGTTGCAGCACAGTGTGCCGATGGCACCACAATTAGCTAGGACCCTTACTTGTTGAATCTATTTCTAGACAACTGTAAGGATGTGCAGGACCTGGGAACAAAATTTCATTATTCATGGTTGATCATCCTGATATCCATTATGGGATGGAAGGAGATGAATTACACATTTGTTTCCGCTAGACCCAAACCCAATCACAGAGTGAGATACTTATCCATTGGAGCCACTTTGGATGCCAAGAATAGAAGAATGAATGAAGTGATATTCGAAGGATATCTCCGCCACCTACATGAGAACATTGCCAACACATAGAGGATAACACCACAGGTTGTTTCAAACTATCAGGGCATAGCCAACTTCAAGGCCACTAGACATGCGATGTGGATCCAGGCACAGAAGGACCCCAACAAGGAATGGCTAAAACTGTGCTATTGCATTAAGGAGGGGGACATAGAAATGGCCATCAAATACTGGGACAATGAATGGAGGATTCCATTCCTCACTCGAGACATACCTACAGGGGAAGAGGAGGAGGAGGCAAGACAAGAACATACACATGCTGAGGAGGTAGGGAAGGAACAGACATAGCCCCAGAAAGTCCTAGTGACCAAGAAACCAAGGACAGGCCAGACCAAACCACAACAGAAGAAAGGGAGGACATCTAATACATGAGTCTATACGAGGAAGAAGAACAATACACATGCGCCCCAAGTACAGTAGAAACAAGCCGAGGCAACAAATCGAACTACACCAAGTCCTACTCCACAAGAGTTAGGCCCGAATAAGCGGCCAACTACTCAGACATGGGGTGTATGCAATAAGACGAAGGTGCATAGAACACCTCCATAATACACGATCATGGAGGATGATGCAAAAATGGTAGCCCAAGTGGTTCAGAACAGCACATTCAAGGATTTTGAGAATGTTGTGCGCCAAAGGGACATAATTGAAGAAGATATGGAAGACATGTGAAAAATCCTCAAGCGAATCGGGGAAGAGAAGGGAGCTAACAGTAGAATGGAAATGGGACCGTTAACATCATATATAGGAGGAGAACCTGGAGCAAGCAAGTGGGACACAGTCTAGACGATAGCACAACCGATTTCAACATTTCACATCACACCCAAAATGCTAAGCATGGATGAAATCATGGGGGAGACACCCCTAAAGGATTTGGCTCAATTGCATTTGGTATTTCCGCGGATACCAACCAAGGCCCTATATAAACTATAGTTCAATGTTACACAGGAGGTATAGTCTTGTGCATGCATGGATATAGCTAAATTGTAGCAGGTAAAATATAAACGGGATGAGCTAGAATTGGTATTCGAGCAACCCAAGCTCAAGACCAAAGAGGAGAGGGAATGCATGAAGGGACTGTAACATAAAGTGTCTGTAGCCTACGAGAAGATTCCAAATACTACACAAATGGCCAAACTCATGGTGATAGAGAAGATTGATCAGATTGTGCATACAATCAATCAATACCAACAGGAGATCGAGAATCTCAGGGAGCAGATCATACCTACCACTCCACTGGAGGTAAGGGAGAAAAGTAAACATGAGGCAACAGAGAATGTACAAGAGATATAACGACAATTCCATGTGGCGGATGACTTGTTCGAGTAAGAAACATAGCTTTGGATGAAGTTAGAAGAGGATCAACAGGTCTAGAAGTGGGACCAGGAAGGAGAAAGGATAAGCATAGCTATCTAAGACCTCAAGCTGAGGTAGAATACAATGTCAATCATGGAGTGCATTAAAGGGGAGAAAGACATGAAGAAACTACAGGCATAACTCATAACTATGCAAACACAGAAAAAGGAGTGTCGGGATCAAATGGAACCACTCCAGGAGTGAGCAGTAGAGGTAATTACACAGGAAGAGGAAGCCAAGACATATATGGCACATACCCAGGCATAATGTGCAAGGTTGGCCAGCGACGAGATTGCAGTAAAGGTATTGGACGCACTCAAGAAGAAGACCATGCAGACCAAACGCACACAACATAACTCATGGATAAGTTCCAAGCGATCACTAAGGAGATCAACGAAGAACACAGGGGATAGGTAGCTCAGGATGAGCAACATGTTAGTGTTGGGGGCCTATTGGAAGCAGGCCAAAGCGGAAAGAAAGGCTATTTTGGGAAGGAAGGTGTGCACGATGAAAGTGACAGCCGGAAGAAAGAGCAACACATGCTCAGGCATGGAATACCTAACGACGTTAGGGTTAGGTTTTTTGTAACACATTGTAATGGTCGATGATCTAGAAACACATAAATATAGATACCTAACTCTCATAGTGAGAGCTAGAGTTGGATTTAGAGAGTCGATGAAGTGGAGATAGAGAGACCTTTCTAGGGGGTAGTTTTGAAGAAACAATACTATAATTTGATACCTTTTTGTAAGTTGTTGAGTTGTGGAGGAGCCAAGAGGGTATATCTTGAGGGTTAGATTGTAGGTTGAGGATCATGGTGCGATCTAGTCTACCTAATAATATATCTCAACCCGAGTGAGGGGTGTTGTAAAGAGCACAACGTTGTAGTTTTGGAATTGCCATAATAGAATAACTTAAGAGCCAGATCTTTGTGGATGTAGCCTAAGAGGGGGTGAACCAGGGTAAAACCTATGTTATGTGATTAAATGCTTGTGTTTCTTTACTGTTCTAAGTAGATATTAGAATGATGAATGAATGAATTGATTATATTCCATGCATAATCGTGAATGAAAGTATATTTGTTTAATAAGTTGAATAGAACTCCCAGCGCACATTTCTCAGATCTCCACTCAATCTTGGACTGCAAACACTTGAGTATTGCAGTCACCCATTAAGACTATCTTGGGTGAGACTGCACAGTGCACTCTGTGTGTTGTGTTTCCTTCTGGTTTACCAAGAGGGCCGATATTTTTAGAGGATTTTTTGGAACCCCAATAGACTTGAACCCCGAGTCAAACATGTTAAAGGTATAAACTCAGATATCTAAACCAACACACACCAACTCTTTCTTTTCCTTTACTACAAATCCTTTAGGTTGTTTCATGTAGATTTATTCTTCCAGGTCCCCATGTAGGAATGTTGTCTTCACATCCACCTATTCTATTTCCATATCAAATGTTGCATCCAGAGACATTAGTACTCTAATGGAAGTTATTTTTTCAACAGGGGAAAAAATCTCACCGAATTTGACTCCCTCAACTTGGGAATAACCTTTCGCTACCAGTAGAGATTTGAACTTCTCGACTTGTCCTGTGGCATTCATGTTATTTTTAAATACCAATTTTCTACTGACGAGCTTTCTTCCACTAGGTAACATGACTAAATCCCATGTCTCATTCTTGTGCAAGGATTCCATCTATTTGACCATGGAATCCTTCTAGAGTTTACCCTTTGCCGAGTCAATTTCCTCACCGAATGAATTGGGCTCATCGTCTATGGAAGTTAACATGAATGTGGAACAAAAGTAAGGCAGACTATATCTTATATTGGTTTTCTTATTCTTTCTGAACTCCTTAACATTGGAGTCTATTTTTCCACCTCTTCCTCAGATTCAGTCGACTAATATGAATCATCTTCTTTGTTCCTTAGTTCAATCTACATTGTCTCATGATTATTCTCGGTCTGAAAAACTTATTCAAGATCATAATTACCTCTGACTTCTATGAAGACCACATCTCAATTCTACACTATTCTCCTTGATGCAGGGTCCCATAGCTTATATCCTTTCATTCCTTCTTTATATCCAATGAAAATACATTTGACTTCCTTCTTGTCCAGATTGCTCCTCTTTTCCTTGGGAACATGAAAAAATGCATCACATCCAAATAATTTGAGATGTTCCATCAGAGGCTTCTTACCCGACCATACCTCATGTAGAGTCATGTCGAATAGTGCCGAAAAAAGAGACATATTTACCAGATATCTTGCAGTGTCGACTGCCTCCGCCCATAATTCTTGTGCGATCCCAACACCAATAAGCATGCTCCTTGCCTTATCCATCATTATTTTGTTCATTATCTCGACAAATCCATTTTGTTGTGAGGTATATGGTGTGTTATTTTGGTGTGATATACCACACTGTTTATAGAACTGATCAAATTATTTTCCACAAAATTCATCAACATTGTCAATTCTCAACATTTTAATCCTTTTCTCTTTTAGGTTTTCCACAAGATATTTAAACTCCTTAAATATCCTGAAAACCTCTGATTTCTTCCTTAGGAAATATATCCATATATTCCTGGAAAAATCATCTATGACAGAGACATAATACAAGGATCCACCAAGGGAAGGCAATGTAATCGGTTCAAACACATCACTATGAACCAGTTCTAGAATCTCATTTTCCTTTATCACTCCAGATGGGAACCTCACCTGACTTTGTTTTCCATATATGAAATATTCAAAAAAGTCGACCTCTAAACCACATTCAGGAAACACTTCGGCCATACCTTTTCTTTGCATATCTTAAAGTCCTTTTTCTCCAATGTGTCCCATCCTCTTGTGCCATAGCATGGTCGGGTCGATTTTATCATGTCTTGTCGAGTTAGTTTGTACCAACTTATCTCAATTCAAGTCGCATTGAGTCGCATTCGATTTTATTTCAGGAGAAATTATATTGTTGCATCAAGTCGAGTTGACATTCTCTAACATATTGTATAGGGTACCAATCCTATCTCCTTTCATTAAGACTATCACACCTCTGACCATATTGCATGAATCCTTATGAAATAGAGTATGCACACCTGCATCACTCATGTTGCTGACAGATATCAGGTTTCTTGCCAAACCCAGAATGTGTAGCACACCTAGAAGGGTTCTTTTCCTCCCATCCTGCAGTATCAGTCGAACTATTCCTCATTCAAAAAAATTGGTTGTCGAGTCAGCCCCTAATAACACATGACCCCCATTATATCGTTCATATTCATAGTACCATTCTTTATGTGGTGTCATATGATAGGATGCTCCTAATTCAATCAACCAAACATATTTATCTGATTGTGTACTGGTCGACGCTAGGTACACATCACCTCCCTTATCTGGGGTTGTCTTTCTCTTAGTCGACTGCTTCTCATTGGATCCAACACTGAATTTTGTTTCCTTCGACTTATAGTCATTTTTATAGTGCCCATATTTACTACATTTCCAGCATCTTTGCATCGACTGAACCAGGTATTTAGATATACCATTCGACTTGAAATTTCTACCAAAGAATATGCCTTTATCTCTGTCTATCGATTGAACTCTCACTACTAGAG
This sequence comes from Picea engelmannii, assembly GCA_009831015.1. Lineage (NCBI taxonomy): Eukaryota > Viridiplantae > Streptophyta > Pinopsida > Pinales > Pinaceae > Picea > Picea engelmannii. Next base: position 71,169 of record ML795268.1, read on the forward strand.
AATCTTTGGTCAGTCTTTCCATGTTCTTCCTTCTCATTTCTTCCAAAAGCAAAGAAGAAACCACATCCTCCAGCTCTAGTGTGGTTTTATTACTCCCAATATCCACAACTAAGATATCCCAGGAGTCTAGAAAAGAAGTGTATTTTTGAAACACTGTTTGGGATACTATTAGGCCATATAGTATGCAAGCAAGGTTTACTAGTAGATCTTGCAAATATTGCAGTAATCATTAACTTTCTATCACCAAAAATAGTTCATCAACTAAGGGAAACATTTGGACACATAGGATACTACAAATTTTTTATCAAAGGGTACGCGCAGATCATCGTGCCAATGGAGAAATTTTTAAGGAAAGATACAAAGTTTTAGCAGAATGAATATTGTCAACACGGTCTGGATACACTAAAACAAAAGATGGTAACAACGTCAATACTCGTATTTCTAGACTGGGAGAAGAAATTCAACGTACATGTAGATGCATCATCCATAGCACTTGGAGCTATTTTGGTGAAACCGGGAGTAGGAGATTTGGATCATCCTATAACATTCGGGAGGAGAAAACTGTCAGAATCAAAACAAAACTACAACACTACAAAAAGGGAAGGCATAACTATGGTCTACGCACTGCCGAAGTTCAGACAATACTTACTGGGAAAACATTTTAATATGTTCACAGATCACTCAACCCTTAAGTACCTAGTCAACAAGCCAGTGTTGGGGGGGAGAATTTGTGGATGGTTACTACTGTTCCAAGAATTTGATTTTGAAGTAATATTCAAGCCAATGAAGATGACTGCAGGACCTGACCACCTATCAAGGGTCATGAACGGAGAGGAACCTACAAGTTTAGAGGACAAATTTCTGGAGTAGAGTTATTTTTAGTTCAGATCGTCAATGAATACTTTACATACATCATCCAATATTTAAGTACAGGTACGGCACCACAGGAATATAACATCATGCAGAAGAAAAACCTGGTAGTCTGGGCTGCAGACTATCATCTGATTGCAGGACACTTATTCAAAATGGGCGCACATAGCATCTTGAGAAGATATGTGCTAGAACATGAAAGACCAAGAATTTTTGTAGAATCCCATGAAGGAATAGCATGAGGACATTACGCAGGCAAAGGTACCGCATAGAAGGTATTTTGCATAGGATTATGGTGGTCGACCATTCACAGGGACTCGAAGGATTACTTCAAGTGATGCAATGTATGTCAGAGGGTTGGTAAACCTAATCGAAGGGATGAGATGCCATTGCGACTAGATGCAAATTTGCAAGTATTTAACAAATGGGCAATAGATTTTGTGGGACCAATTAACCCACCAACAAAGAGGACATGAGAAAGGTACATTATCACCATGACAGAATATCTGACAAGAGGGGAAGAAGCAGCACTAGTAAAAGATCACAGCGCAGAAACAACAACACATTTCCTATTTGAACAAGTGATCACTAGATTTGGTTGCCCAAGGATTTTGATGAGAGACCAAGGCACTCACTTCAGTAAAAAAAATATTAAATCTATGACTGAGGAATTTGAAGTCCACCATCAAAAGAGTACACCATATCATCCGCAAGCAAATGGAACAGTAGAAGCATTTAACAAAATCCTTGAAACTGCACTAATGAAGATATGTAATGTCAACAAGGATAACTGGGACCTAAAAATACCAGCAGTATTGTGGGAATACAGGACCACATACAAGAATTTGACAGGACACACATCATTCAGAATTGTATATGGACAAGAAGCAGTGGTACCATTAGAATTTATGGTACCCAGTCTATGCGTAGCAACGATTACGAACATGACAGAATGAGGCACAATGCAGGATATGATGAATCAACTGATGATCATGGAGGAAGACAAGATCCTAGCAGGGTTCCACCAACAAGTTTAGAAAGCAAGGGACAAAGCTTGGCATGACAGACATATCAAGAATAAAACCTTCAAGGTAGGAGACTTAGTGTTGATGTATGACAGTAAATTCATTCAACACCCAGGAAAACTCAGAAAGCACTGGTTAGGACCATTTGAAGTAAACAATGTCATAGATGGGGGATATGTAGAGTTGAAGGACCTAGGAGATGCAGTAATTAGAGGGATGATCAATGGGAGTCGACTGAAGTTGTACAAGCACAGTCGACCACCCACAATTTGAAAGACATTGCGTAGTCAAAAAAAAAAGGTACCAACAGAGGCACATTGCACCGAAAGGACAAGGAACATGCACACTCGGGAATACGAGCCCAAGGAATACAAGGCCAAAGGTTAGTTCAAAGAAAAAACAAGTGGGAAAGGTGGATATGACAAAACAAGAGCTAAGTGACGAAGGCTAGTGGAATTGAATGTCAGAAACGACTGACGAGACGCCGCATTAATCGCGCCAACTAGAGACGACAGGGGAAAGTAATGGAAAGTATGAAGGAACTGGTGGTTCAATGAATCCATAAAAAAGGTAACGTATTCGACAAGATTCACACGACACCCATACAAATCAAGGACACAGGAGAAAAAATCTTATTGCGATGTTGGAAAAGGCAGAGATCGATAGAACATACAAAAGAGAGAGGGAAGTTTACATAGGTTACAAAGGCTACTAAGCTCGGTGAACAACAAGTTTTTATCACCATGGCACCACCTAAACAGGGAAACCCAATCCAGACAACAAAACAACCCAGAGTTAGGACCAAAGCACAAACACAATCACAGGGAAGTGAAAAACTATCATCTTTGTCACCATAAGTCATCAATATAGATGAAATCCCATCACCGAATACAAAACCAGGAAGCTCGACACTCGTGGTAGAAGAAACCCAATAGAAAGAACCTGTGGACATGGACATCGATAGGCCAAAAGAGGGGCAAGGCTGACAGAATGAGGACGTAGCAACCAAGTGCAACCATAAAACCCCATCGAAGCCTCGAGAGTCAATGGGATGGCTCCAAATTAGGAAGAAGTGGCCAATCCAGAAGACTCACAGACAACTGTGTCGGAACACCCATGAGAGGGATCATTGGAAGATGTCACTGACCAACCAGAACAGTATGTCGAAGAATGACCAATGGACGTTGTAACCTCGAGTCAGACACCACAACAAAAGGACAAGCAAAAGGTAACAAGGTCACAGCACAAACAACCTGCCACAACAATTGTTTTTCCGCGCATACCAGAAGGGGTACAGGTAAAAGAAGATTTGTTAGGTTATGTAGAAAAATTAAGGTACTCAGACCATTATTTAAGGAACACAAACAGTTCTTAGAATTCGATAATAAATTATACCTATAGACTATGGGTGTAGATCCCTTTAGGGAACCGATTCATCAACCAGTCCAGTGGGCACTAGGACTGGCCAAAATTGGGATCTTAGGTCTATTGGACCTACCACACTTTGGTAGAGGCCAATATGCAAACAATTGCATCAATCAGTTGATGGAGGTCACACATGGTGGAGATATGTGACTGGACAAGATCATCTTAATAGACATAGAGCTCATTGTGCACATCACAGGGATACCATCAAGGGGCATGGATACCGCACAATTCCTCGAGGAAAAAACAAAGGAGAAAACACTAGCTGAGGAGATAAAAAAGAAATACGACACTAAAATGGGGACGCACAGAATAATTATCAAGCGGATTAGTGACATCGCGACAAGAATGGACACAAAATTATGGCCTGCAAGCTACTCAAAAAATGTTGCAAGGAGGAAGTCTCAGCCGAGGTTTTCACAGCTGCAGCACAGTGTGCCGATGGCACCACAATCAGTTGGGCCCCTTACTTGTTGAATCTATTTCTAGACGACTGTAAGGATGTAAAATACCTGGGGAAATAATTTCATTATTCATGGTTGATCATCCTGATAGCCATTATGGGATGTAAGGAGTTGAATTACACATTTTTTTCCACTAGGCCCAAACCTAATCACAGAGCGAGATACTTATCGATTGGAGCCGCTTCAGATACCAAGAATAGAAGAATGAATGCAGTTATATTCAAAGGATATCTCCGTGACCTACATGAGAACATCGCCAACACATAGAGGATAACACCATAGGTTGTTGAGAACTATCATGGCATAGCCAACTTCAAGGCCTCTAGACATGCGATGTGGATCCAGGCATGGAAGGACCCCAACAAGGAATGGCTAAAACTGTGCTACTACATTAAGGAGGGGGACATAGAAATGGCCATCAAATATTGGGACGACGAATGGAGGATTCCAGTCCTCACTCGAGACATACCTACAGGGGAAGAGGAGGAGGAGGCAAGACAAGAACATACACATGCTGAGGAGGTAGGGCAGGAACAAACATAGCCCCAGAAAGTCATAGTGAACAAGAAACCAAGGACAGGCCAGACCAAACCACAACAGAAGAAAGGGGGGACATGTAATAAATGATTCTAGACGAGGAAGAAGAACAATACACATGCGCCCCAAGTACAACTGTAACAAGCCGAGGCAACACATCGGACTACACCAAGTCCTACTCCACAAGAGTCATGCCCGACTAAGAGGCCAGCTACTCAGACAACGGGTGCACACAAGAAGACGAAGGTGCATAGAACACCTCCATAATACACGACCACAGAGGATGATGCAGAAATGGTAGCCCAAGTGGTTCAGGACCGCACATTTGAGTATTTTGAGAATGTCGTGCGCCAAAGGGATAGAATTGAAGAAGAGATGGAAGACATGTGAAAAATCCTCAGGCAGATCGGGGAAGAGAAGGGAGATGACAGTAGAATTGAAATGGACTCGTTAACATCATATATAGGAGGAGAACCTGGAGCAAGCGAGCAGGACATAGTCTAGATGATAGCACAACTGATTTCAGCATTTCACATCACACCCAACATGCTACACATGGATGAAATCATGGGGGAGATACCCCTAAAGGATTTGGCTCAATTGCATTTGGTATTTCCGCGGATACCAACCAAGGCCCTATAGAAACTATAGTTCAGCATTACACAGGAGGTATAGTCTCATGCATGCACAGATACAGCTAAACTGTAGCAGGTAAAATATAAACAGGATGATATAGAATTGGTATTCGAGCAGGCCAAGCTTGAGACCAAAGAGAAGAGGGAATGCATGAAGGGACTGTAACATAAAGTGTTCGTAGCCTATGAGAAGATTCCAAAGACTGCACAAACGGCCAAACTCATGATGACAGAGAAGATTGATCAGATTGTGCATACAATCGATCAATACCAACAGGAGATCGAGAATCTCAGGGAGAAGATCATACCTACCACTCCATCGGAGGTAAGGGAGCAAAGTAAACATGAGGCAATAGAGCAGGTACAAGAGATAGAATGACAAGTCCATGCGGCAAACGACTTGTTTGAGTAAGCAACACATCTCTGGATGAAGCTGGAAGAGAATCAACAGGTCCAAAAGTGGGACCAGGAAGGAGAAAAAATAAGCATAGCTATCTAAGACCTCAAGCAGAGGTAGAAGACAATTTCAATCATGGAGCATGTCAAAGGGGAGCAAGACATGAAGAAACTGCAGGCATAACTCATAACTGAACAAACACAAAAAAAGGAGCGTCGAGATCAAATGGAACCACTCCATGAGCGAGCAGTAGAGGTAATTTCACTGGAAGAGGAAGACAAGACATATATGGCACATACCTAGGCATAATGTGCAAGGTTGGTCAACGACGAGATTGTAGTAAAGGTATTGGACGCACTCAAGTAGAAGACCGCGCAGACCAAACACACACAACATAACTCATGGATAAGTTCCAAGTGATCACTAAGGAGATCGACAAAGAACACAGGGGATAGGTGGCTCAGGATGAGCCACATGTTAGTGTTGGGGGCCTGTTGGAAGCAGGACAAAGCGAAAAGAAAGGCTATTTTGGGAAGGAAGGCATGCACGACGAAAGTGACAGCTGGAAGAAAGAGAATCACACGCTCAGGCATGGAATACCTAACGACGTTAGGGTTAGGTTTTTTGTAACACATTGTAATGGTCGATGATCCAGAAACACATAAATATAGATACCTAACTCTCATAGAGAGATCTAGAGTCAGGTTTAGAGAGTCGATCAAGTGGAGTTAGAGAGACCTTTCTAGAGGGTAGTTTTGAAGAAAAAATACTATAATCTGATACCTTTTTGTAAGTTGTTGAGTTGTGGAGGAACCAGGAGGGTAGATCTTGAGGGTTAGATCATAGGCTGAGGATCTTGGTGCGATCTGGTCTGCCTCATAATAGATATCGACCCAACTAAGGGGATTTGTAAAGAGCACAACGTTGTAGTTTTGGAATTTCCATAATATAAGAGCTTAAGAGCCAGATCTTTGTGGACATAGCCCAGGAGGGGGTGAACCATGGTAAAACCTGTGTTATGTGATTAAATGCTTGTGTTTCTTTATTGTTCTAAGTAGATATTAGCATGTTGAATGAATGAATTGATTATATTCCATGCATAATCGTGAATGACAGTATATTTCTTTAATAAGTTGAATAGAACTCCCAACGCACATTTCTCAGATCTCCACTCAATCTTTGACTGCAAACACTTGAGTATTGCAGTCACCCATTAAGACTATCTCGGGTGAGACTGCACAGTGCACTCTGTGTGCCCTGTTTCCTTTTGGTTTACCAAGAGGGCCTATAGTTTTAGAGTACTTTTTGGAACCCCAATAGACTTGAACCCCGGGTCAAATTTGTTAAAGGTATAAACTCAGATATCTAAACCAACACACACCAACTCTTGCTTTTCCTTTACTACAAATCCTTTAGGTTGTTTCATGTAGATTTATTCTTCCAGGTCCCCATGTAGGAATGTTGTCTTCACATCCATCTGTTCTATTTCCATATCAAATGTTGCATCCAAAGACATTAGTACTCTAATGGAAGTTATTTTTGCAACAAGGGAAAAAATCTCACCGAATTTGAATCCCTCAACTTGGGAATAACCTTTCGCTACCAGTAGAGATTTGAACTTCTCAACTTGTCCTATGGCATTCATATTATTTTTAAATATCCATTTTCTACCGACGAGCTTTCTTCCACTAGGTAACATGACTAAATCCTATGTCTCATTCTTGTGCAAGGATTCCATCTCTTTGACCATGGAATCCTTCTAGAGTTTACCCTTTGCTGAGTCGATTTCCTCACCGAATGAATTGGGCTCATCGTCTATGGAAGTTAACATGAATGTGGAAAAAAAGTAAGACGGACTATACCTTCGACTGGTTTTCTTATTCTTTCTGAACTCTTTAACATTGGAGTCTATTTTTCCACCTTTTCCTCAGATTCAGTCGACTCATATGAATCATCTTCTGTGTTCCTTAGTTCAAACTGCATTGTCTCATGATTATTCTTGGTCTGAAAAACGTATTCAATATCATAATTACCTCTTACTTCTATGAAGACCATGTCTCAATTGTACACTACTCTCCTTGATGTAGGGTCCCATATCTTATATCCTTTCATTCCTTCTTTATATCCAATGAAAATACATTTGACTTCCTTCTTGTCTAGATTGATCCTCTTTTCCTTGGGAACATGAAAAAATGCATCACATCCAAATACTTTGAGATGTGCCATCAGAGGCTTCTTACCTGACCATACCTTATCTGGAGTCATGTCGAATAGTGCCGACAAAAGAGACATATTTACCAGATATCTTGCAGTGTCGACTGCCTCCGCCCAGAATTCTTGTGTGATCCCAACACCAATGAACATGCTCCTTGCCTTATCCATCATTATTTTTTTCATTCTCTCGACAAATCCATTTTTTTGTGAGGTATATGGTGTGTTATTTTGGTGTGATATACCACATTGTTTATATAACTGATCAAATTATTTTCCACAAAATTCACCAACATTGTCAATTCTCAACACTTTAATCCTTTTCTCTTTTTGGTTTTCCATGAGAGATTTAAAATCCCTAAATATCTTGAAAACCTCTTATTTCTTCCTTAGGAAATATATCCATATATTCCTGGAAAAATCATCAATGAAGGAGATATAATACAAGGATCCACCAAGTGAACGCAATGTAATCAAGTCAAACACATCACTATGAACCAATTCTAGAATCTCATTTTCCCTTATTGCTCCAGATGGGAACCTCACCCGACTTTGTTTTCCATATATGAAATATTAAAAAAAGTTGACCTTTAAACCACATTCAGGAAACCCTTTGGCCATACCTTTTATTTGCATAGATTGAAGTCCTTTTTCTCGAATGTGTCCCATCCTCTTGTGCCATAGCATGGTCGGGTCGAGTTTATCATGTCTTGTCGAGTCAGTTTGTATCGACTTATCTCGATTCAAGTCATGTTGAGTTGCATTCGATTCAATTTTAGGAGAAATGGTATTGTTTCATCAAGTCGAGTTGACATTCCCTAACATCTTGTATAGGGTACCAATCCTATCTCCTTTCATTAAGACTATCACATCTTTGACCATCTTGCACAAATCCTTCTGAAATAGAGTATGCACACCTGCATCACTCATGTTGGTGACAAATATAAGGTTTCTTTCCAAACCTAGAATGTGTAGCACAGCTAGAAGGGTTCTTTTCCTCCCATCTTGCATTATCAGTTGAACTATTCCTCATTCGACAATTTTGGTTGTCGAGTCGTCCCCAAATAACACATGACCCCCATTATATCGTTCATATTCATAGAACTATTCTTTATGTGGTCTCATATGATAGGATGCTCCTGATTCAATCAACCAAACATATTTATCTGATTTTTTATTGGTTGACACTTGATACACATTGTTATAGGATAAATCTGTAGGTGTGGACACTAACAGATCTCCCTAGATCCACCTAGATCTAGAAAAAAATAGGACAGGACATGACTCTTTCCCTAAGTTGCAATCATTGAATCTAATACTAAGAAGGAATGAGTGACATACCTTTATATTGCTTCCTTAGGTCTCTGTTTTTCCCGCTTCGCTCTGGTACTCTTGTGAAATCAGGTCCAAGACAACACAAACCAACCAAAGTTAAGATATCAAAGTATATTCAATGTCAACCTATGCATATGATCAAGGAGTTATGCAATAAAATAAGAGTGATTTTATGGGAAAGGGACATGCCACTGTATTATATTAAATGAAAGTAGAAGATACAACCGGATCACCTTGATGTCACAAGCTTCCTTTCAATGACCCTTGGTTCCAACACACACACTTGCTCTGTATTTGCATGAAGAAGATCCAATACAACTTGATAGACCAAATAGAATCTTCAAGCTTCTGTCCAAGCAGATTCCTTCACACAATTATTTCACCAATTCTTCATTCAATCTTGCTTAACCTTTTCCATGAGAAACCTATCAATATATAGGAGAAGGAGGAATGGTTACATGGATGAGGATGATCCCACCAAATCTGAGAAGTCAGTAGGATGCCAACCATGCGAATGCCAACTCATTTTCTAGAAGATTCCCTTCTAGAACATTCGTGACCTCTTCTCTTCTTCAAGCTTAAAAACAGGTTCGCACCCTACCTATAGAGCAGACTGTGAATAGTTCACACCCTAAGTGTGGGTGGCCTGTGAGAATGAGGGATTTTCACACCCTGTAACATAGGCAGTCTGCGAAGTCATCTTAAAAATGTGTTTTTTGGAAGAAAACATCAGTCACTTTTCTCAGGCAAAAAGTCCTCATGGGAGCCTGAATACATCACTTGTAGAGACATCACCAGAGTGACCAAAATCATGTGTAACAGAATGCCCCCCAAAGTATGAGGCTGGAATCTGTGATAGCCGAAATACTTTGTAAACTGCGTGTGTGTGTCAGAAACCAGGAGCGCACCTAATCGGAAACCTGTAAACAACCAAGCATCTACAGAATATAATACCAGTTCTGAGGTAGGCATTCCCATGCTCAAATCACAAATGAATGGAATCATAAACGTAGGTCATGGCCACCAATCATACACCATGGATCCATGCAGTCAAAATGTGTTAAGAACCTAAATACCTAAATACAAAATATCACAATAGATCCAAATATATCTGAATACAATCACCACACAAGATATATGAAACCATATAGAAAACCACAACTTTATTATAGAAACCCTTGAGGTAGGGCAACACCATACAATGGATCCTATTATGGAAGGGATCCTCTCCTATTCACTTGCCTCTTCGAGGGGCATCCTCCTATTGAGATACCACTCCAAATACAATAATGCTCTTCATATCTCATTACATTGTTTGAACCCCTTTATATAGTGCTACCATCACCTAAGAATATTCTAGAGGAGGAATCTTCTAGAAGTAGAACCTTCTAAGAAGTCATCTTACATTTATTATATCTAATTACCCATTTATTATATCTAACTACCATAGTGGGATTTATTTAATAATATAGTGGACCTAGTCCACCTTACATTGANAGCTACCATACATTTCATCCCCCTTATGAAAGCATTGTCCTCAACGCTTGATGTACAACCATATACCAGGGTCCCATGGATAATTGTGGACCATAATGTTGAAGAAGACTGGAGAACCAAGGTCCCATGTAGAAAGGAAAGCCACCATGCTAAAGTAGTCCAACCACCATTGTAAGCCCGGGTCCCATGTCCAAGTGCTCATGTGAACTCCCCGTGGAATATTTTGAAACCCAATAACCAACTCAAAATGATGCTCCAAAGACTGACACCTATCATGTGGATCCAAATAAGAATATCCATCCACATAGTGGAAAAGGGTCGTAGCAAAATATGGAAGGAATAATACCACTGTAGAATATGCAGGATGGACACTGGTAATAATCATTGGCTCTTGATTTGTCACATTGATGTTGTCTACAGAAGGTGGATTAGAGTCATCAAATAAAATATGAAAGTGGTTGTCATCCTAGAAATGACAACTATCCATATACCAATCATCACAATCGGCCTCAAAATCATACCAAGCATACAATTCTTGATTATATTCATCCCTAATGTCTGCTATAAGAAATATTTGTTGCATGTTATCCAATTAATCTCAAATACTACAGAAACTATCATTGAGGCCATTTGCAAGGTCACGCAATCTAGCATCCAATGTGTCATACAATTTGGATTTGAATGCTTCAAGAATTCCCTTGAGGGTTTGAGAGGAAATAGCCATTTGAGCACCCTATGAACTCTTCAGTCCCACATCCTTCATGAAAAAACCCAAAAAATAGAACAATAAGTTACTGCAGAAAATCGCAGCGTTTTCCTGAAAAACCCTGAAAAACTGCTGAATTTAAAATGCTCATAACTTCACTTTCCGGACTCCATTTCCACTGATTGTTTTTTTGAAATTGGGTGAAATTGTGAGATGAAATCAGATCTGTAATTTATTTGGTTAAATTCAGTCTCCATATGCTACAGAAATAAATAAATAAATAAAAATCGCACCGCCGTCCGTGGAAAAAACTCTGAAAAATTACAGATTTTAAAACTTCAATATCTTGACTTCCCGGACTCCATTTTGGATGATTTGTTTTTTAAACTTGGATGTTTTTCTGAGAGGAAATCATATCCACAACCTTTTTCTACAAATTTTTCATAGAAATATACTAAAAATTTATGGAATATCGCGACCCTCTTTTTTATTCTCCGAAAAAAAAATCTGCAAAAATAAAAAATATTTGCCCACAATGTCTGCCAAGGAAAGTGCTCTAATACCACTTGTTAAGAACCTGAATAGATCTACAAATATAATCACCACAAATACTGAATACACAATAGATCCATAGAGCAATATAGAAGAAACCACACTTTATTATTACCAAACCCTTGAGGTAGGGCAACACCATACAATGGATCCTATTATGGAAGGGATCCTCTCATGTTCACTTGCCTCTTCGAGGGGGCATCCTCCTATGGAGATACAACTCACAATACAATACTTCTCTTCATATCTCATTACATTGCTTGAACCCCTTTATATAGTCCTACCATCACCTAAGAACATTATAGAGGAGGAATCTTCTAGAAGTAGAGCCTTCTAAGAAGTCCTCTTACATTTATTATATCTAATTACCTATTTATTATATCTAACTACCATAGTGGGCCTTATTTAATAATATAGTGGACCTAGTCCACCTTACATTGAATGACCTCCACTATTATCACTATGG
>ML795268.1:83302-112777 GCA_009831015.1 Picea engelmannii
ACTACCTCTCTAGCTACCTTACATGAGGAATCTTCTAGAAGTAGAACCTCCTAAGAAGTCCTCTTACATTTATTATATATAATTACCCATTTATTATATATAACTACCATAGTGGACCTTATTTAATAATATAGTGGACCTAGTCCACCTTACATTGAATGACCTCCACTATTATCACTATGGGCCCTCTGCCCCCCCCCACACTACCTCTCTAGCTACCTTACATGTACATGCAAATTAGGGTTTTTTATTGATGAAGTATTTCAGCCCTAAAACCATCTAGAAAAGTGCTCCCTTCCTCAAGGATCACTTTGGCATCCTCAGCGCAACTTTTCAGTTGCTAGATCTCCCGGAAAGTGAAACCCTAGTTTCACAAAGTACCAGAAGTACCAGAAGTACCAGAGGTACCAGAAAACCAGAAGCACCAGTCTAGAAATATGCAAATCAAGTTTGGAGGGGAAAAAGTTGGATTTTCTCAGATCCAAACACACCAAGCAACTCGCCTCAACCAAGCGCATCTCCTGGTAAGTCCATAATTTAATTTGGAGCATTTTCATTTTTGGACATTTTCCTAGCTTCAGGTAAAAGATGTCTACAAGCACTAAGATTGTTGACAAGTTGGAAGGTGTGGAAAACTTCCATGCCTGGAAGTATAGGATTGGACTCATTCTTGAAGAGAATGACCTAGCAAGATTTGTAAAATAATAAGTGTCGGAGCCCGACGATGCTGCAGACAAAGCAAAGCACCAAAAGGACACAATCATGGACAAAATAATCATTACAAATTCAATCAAAGATCACTTGATTCCTTATGTGTCATCAAAGAATATTCTAAAAGAAATGTTTGATTCCCTAAATAGACTATATGAAGGAAAGAACATAAACCGGAAGAATACAAGGATGCAGAGAACTCAGAATCTAAGAACTCAGCTCAAGAATACAAGGATGAATATGAAGATGAATCTAAGAACTTAGCTCAAGAATACAAGGATGCAGAGACGAGAATCAATCCAAGAATACTTCTCCAGAATCTCATAATTCAAAGAACAGTTAGAAGCAATTGGAGATACCATAGACGAATATGAACTCATAATGATAGCCCTTAATGGTGTCACAAGACCCTGCGATGCATTCATTCAAATAATTTGTGCCAAAACGGAGAAACTAAAATTTGACAGTCTATGGGAAGAATGCATTAAAGAAGAAACAAGAGTAGCTAACCGAGAGGATTTACTAGAAAGAGATGAAGATCAAGCCCTAGATACTCACACTAAAGGAGGATGAAATAAGTCTTACTTCCATAAAGAAACTCATAAAGAGTCTCACCCCCAAAACAAATTCAGTCATAAAGAATCTCAACCAAAGAGATTCCAGAAGAAAGGACAACGAAAGGAAAGAGATTACTCATCTGTCCAATTCTACCATTGTGACAAGATGAGACATATTGCAAGACATTGTCCAGCTAAATGAGAAGAATACAAGAGGAAAAATAAGAGGCATCATGCCCATGCAGTTGAAGATGAAGAGCCACCCACAAAGATGTTAAGAGAACAAATTAAAGACTATGTCTTAATCTCGTCCCTCTCAGGATCAGTAACACTTGGAGAGGACACTTGGCTCATTGATAGTTGTTTTTCCAAGCACATGAGAGGTCAAAGATATATTCTCTCTTTCATTTCAGAAAAGAAGTTTTCTCAGAAAGTTACACTTGGAGATGATTACCAATATCCCATCAAGGGAGTGGGAGAATCAAACTACAAACTTAACTCAGGGAATTCAATGAATATGAAGGACGTAATCTGTGTACCAGGTTTGACAAAGAACCTACTCTCCATATCAGCTTTAGAAGAGAAAGGCTTCAGAGTTGCCTTTATAGATCGAGAAGTCCTTATGTGGGCTAAAGGAGAAACCATGAAAGAAGCAATCATCATTGGAAAAGAAGAAGGTGGCTTCTATAAGCTAAAGGGTCACTCATAAGCAGCCATGACCCATGCCATTGAGAATCCATGTGAACTTTGGCATAGAATATTAGCCCACATCAACTACAAGTCAATACCGTACGTATGCAAAGCAGTCACAGGTCTACCAGAACTCAAGGTTGACCATGAAGGTGTGTGCAATGGATGTGCACAAGGGAAGAATATCAAGAACCTTTTTATGAAGAGAGACAACAAAGAAGAAGGAGTCTTAGAACTCATTCATTCAAATGTGTGTGGACCAATTCCATCATCCTCCATCAATGGGTATGTATACTATGTATCTTTTATTGATGATTATTCTCGTAAGACCTAGGTTTACTTTTTGAAATCAAAAGATGAAGTGTTCAGTAAATTCAAGGAATTCAAAGCCTTGATAGAGAATCTTTCCAAAAGAAATATCAAGATACTCAGGTCAGATAATGGAGGAAAATAAACCTCAAAAGAGTTTGTGAACTTCTGCAAAGATATCGGGATCAAGAGGGATCTCACCACTCCCTACAATCCTCAACAAAATGGTGTAGTAGAAAGAAAGAACAGAACGATAATGGAAGTAGTGAAGACCATGATCCATGATCAATATCTTCCAATGTGCTTATGGGAAGAAGCAACAATGATAGTCGTATATGTACAAAATTGATTGTCCCATAGTGCACTTGGGTTCAAGACCCCAGAAGAGATGTTCACCGGAAAGAAGCTAGAGGTAAGCCATTTCAAAACATTTGGTTGCCCAGTATTTATACATATTTCGAAAGAGAAGAAAAGCAAGCTGGAACCCTCAGGAAAGAAGGGAATATTTGTGGGATACTGTGAGGTCTCCAAGGCCTTCAGGATTTATATACCAGGTCACCATCACATTGAGATCAACGGGGATGCGGCCTTTTATGAATATGCAACACTCAAGAAATCGAGAATATGTCAGCTTGAAGAAGTATATGAAGAGGAACATGTAGCTCCCAAAGTTGCAGAATCAGTGAGGGAGATTCCCAGAGATGCAGAACCAGTGAGGGAATTCGTAACTTCTCCTGATGAGGAAATTCTAGAAGATCATGATATAGTAGAATTTCAAGAACCTCCTTAGATGACAATCTCCCATAAGAGAAAGCCTGCTTGGGCTAGGGAGATTATTCAAGATGGAGAGAAGTATGGTGTTCCCGAAGGAACCACGAGATAGGTAAAGAGACCTAAGCCATTCTCCAGTTATATGGCTTTGATGTGTGATCTCCTAGAGAAGGAGCCTACTTGCTTTGAAGAAGCCATTCAGAAGAGAGAATGGGCAGATGCCATGACATAAGAATACCAATCCATAATAAAGAATGATGTATGGGAAATAGTTCACAAACCAAAGAGTAAGGATGTGGTATCTTCCAAATGGCTCCTCAAAATAAAACATGTTGTTGATGGAAGTATTGAGAAGTATAAAGGAAGGTTTGTCACTCGTGGATTTTGTCAAAAGGAATGCATTGATTATTAAGAGACATTCTCTCCTGTAGCCATATACACTTCGATCAGAACCATCATAGCCCTTGCAACCAAGATGAAGTGGAAGTTGCACTAGATGGACGTAAAGACAACTTTCCTAAATGGTGCCATCGAAGAAGAAGTGTATATAGAGAAACCTCAAGGATTTGAAGTTGAATATAGGAAGACTCATGTCTGCAAGTTGAAGAAGGCTCTGTACAGATTGACGCAAGCTTGTAGAGCTTGGTATGGCAGGATAGACAGTTTCCTAACGAGCTTGGGATTTACCAAGAGTAAAGTAGACTCTAACCTCTACTTCAAGGTTATGAACGATGAGTCGGTGATATTGTTGTTGTATGTGGATGACTTATTCTTAAATGGAGAAGAAAATCTCATCACCGAATGTAAGAATAATCTCTCTTTAGAATTTGAGATGAAAGACCTTCGCCTAATGCATTATTTCTTAGGTCTTGAGGTATGGTAGAGCCCAAAGAGAATCTTCCTTAACCAACAGAAGTATGCAGTGAAAATCCTGAAGAGATTCGACATGTTGGAGTGCAAGTCCATGAATACACCCATGGAAGCAAAGATGAACCTATTAGTCGACACTTCATCATAATTGATTGATGCCACGTTGTATAGACATATCATTGGATCGTTGATGTACCTAACAAACACCAGACCAGATATATGTTTTGTCGTGAACACCTTGAGCCAGTTTCTAGTAGAACCCAAACATGTTCACCTAGTTGTTGCAAAACATGTGATGAGGTACCTTAAGGGTACATTAGATTGTGGTCTTAGTTATGATGGAGATCATGATTTCACACTGAGTGGGTACACTAATTTAGATTGGGCTGGAAGTGTCTCTGACATGAAGAGCACTTCAGGAAGTTTTAGTTTGGGATCAACCATGATCTCATGGCAGAGTAGGAAGCAATCCAACATTGCTCTCAGTATAGCGGAAGCAGAATAAATTGTTGTGTGTTCTGCCAGTTGCAAAGCTATATGGCTTCAAAATTTGTTGACTGGTCTATTCGACCTAGAGATGGAAGCAACCATGATCCTATGTGATAACCAGAGATGCATAAAGATGATAGAGAATCCTATATTTCATGACAAGTCGAAGCACATAGAGATCCGATATCATTACATCTGTGACATGGTGCAGAGAGGAGCCATAAAGCTCCAATATGTTAGCATGGATGAGCAGGTTGTCAATGTGTTGACCAAGCCTGTATCTCATGTAAAGTTTGAGAAATTTCAAGATAAGCTTGGTATAGTCTGAAAGGACCTCCCTCGAAAGGGGGAGTAGTGTTGTGTTGAGATATGCCAGCCTAGTACTGTGCTTCCGGCTTAATTGTTGTGACGTAAAGCCAGTCTAGTACTGTGCTTCCAGCTTAATTGTTGTGTTGAGATATGCCACCTAGTACTGTGATTCCTTCTTAATTGTTTTGATGTAAAGCCAGTCTAGTACTATGCTTCCATCTTGATTGTTTTGTTGAGATATGCCAGCCTAGTACTGTGCTTCCAGCTTAATTATGGTGACGTAAAGCCAGTCTAGTACTATTCTTCCAGCTTAATTGTTGTGTTAAGATATGCCAGCCTAGTACTGTGCTTCCATCTTAATTGTTGTGACGTAAATCCAATCTAGTGCCATGCTTCCATATTAATTGTTGTGTTGATATATGCCATCCAGCTAGTAATGTGCTTCCATCTTAATTGTTGTGACGTAAAGCTAGTCTAGTATTGTGATTCTAGCTTAATTGTTGTGTAGTGTGCCAACCTCATGCTATGATGATGATCCAGCCTCGTGTTATGATGATGTGACCAGCCTCGTGATGTGATGATGATGTATTAGTTTTATATTAATCCATATTGATGCAGATGATGATTTCATTCCATTGAGAATGACGATGATGCCGATGAGAAAAACTTCCAATGATTTATAGATACGCCAGTCAGTGTTCCAAGATGATATTGATGATGGTGTCCTCTCACCCACATGATTTTGTTGATGATGTTGTCCTCTCTCTTGCCTGATGTTGTTGTAGAATACCCTTCTTGTTAAGGGGGAGTGTTGAAATAATGTAACTGCAAAGTGTATTCTAATTATTATTGTTGTATTATTCATTAGATCAATCCCCTATTGCGGATTGATCATGTCAGCTATTGTAAAAGACCAAATCCCCTTTTGTGGATTGGTCAAAACATAATTGTAATAGGCAGAATAAGAATTCAACCCCAAAATATATTAAAGAGGCCCCAAAATATATTAAATGTGGTTATAACCACCTAGAAGAAGAAGTCGGCCCTACCAGTGAAGAGACACCTCCATCCACATGTGCCAGAGTTGTATAAATAAGGAGGCTAGCACCTCATTTAGACACACACTCACTTGTTCATTGAGAAGCAAGTTTCAAAGTTGTCGTTGGAGAAGAGAGAGAGAGAGAGAGAGAGAGAGGCACATTCTTGGCAGAGGAATTTATGTATTTGTTTGAGTTATCTCTTGGCATTGTATTGGCTATCTATAATAAGGAAGTTTTGTTGGGTTTTCTCCCCCATGAGGGTTTCCCAGGATAAATGATGTGTCTCTTGTGATTGTGTATTTCTCAGTGATCCTATCTTATGCTATTGCTATCTAGTGAAATGCAAAGAACTCTAATAATAGCTTAAACCTTAACAACTTGGAGAGTCTTCAAGAGGTGTTTCCAAAATAATTATTTAACTAAGTGGTACTATGACAAGAAAATGAAGGATTTCTTTGAACTCAAGCTTGGGAGCAGGATGATTGATGGGTACAAAATAATATTTTTAGAACTGTTGATTTATGTGCCTTTTATCAAGGATGAACAAGTGAAGATTAAGAGATATTTGAGTGGGTTTCCCTCATTTATCAGTGACAAGATAGAATATGATGACCCTAAAACGTTGGAAGATACCATAAGGTGCAATAAGTTTCTTTATGATCAACAAAGTGGGAGACCGAATCTCCAAAAGGCTTGATAAAACAAGATGAAAAGTAAGGTGGAACAGAGGAAGAAGGGAGTTAAATTACCATTTATTAGAAATACAGTGCAAGGACATACAACTCTTTAGGAACCCAGAATGTTGGAAATAATGGGACAAAAGTCATGGTAGAAACCTATGCAGTGTTGGGGTTGTGGAGGAAATCATATGCGCATATATTTTCCTCAAAAAGGTGATAAAGCGAGGACTGCACATAGTGTACAACAAGCTGCGACAATTGAGGAAATGGGTAGAAATGTGCCAAGTATTTATGCCATGGTGGATAACAAGCAGGCTGAGTTCCAGTCGTACATGTTTGAGGTGGAAGATAAGATTAGCGGCCAACCTAATGATATTTTAATTGACTCAGGAGCTACTCATAGTTATCTAGATCCTAATATGGCGGAAAGATTCCATTTTTCGAGAAGAAATCTTGGAAAATCTTGGTTGGTGCAGTTAGCTACAAGAGAAAAAAGGAAAATCAATGATATGGTTAACGCATGTCCATTAGAGATGAATGGACTGCGCACAAAAGTTGATTTGAATATTATAGCTTTGGGATCGTATAATTGTCTCATTGGTATGGATTGGTTGGATGAGCATCATGATGTCTTGGATTGTTACAATAAGGATTTCACTTGCCTGGATGAGAAAGGAAACTTGAGATCAGTTAAAGGAATTCCAAGAGTTGTGACCATCAGAGAAATTTTGGCATTACAGTTGAAGAAACATTACAGGAAAGGGTGTTAGGTATTCACATTGCACATGGAAGAGGCACCTAAGGATAAAGTGTTAAGTGTGTAAGACTAAGTAGTATTGAAAGTGTATGAGGATGTCTTTAAAGATATATCATGATTGCCTCTGGAAAGACATATTGACTTCTCTATAAATATGATGCTCAGAGCAACATGTGTATCCAAGACTCCTTACAGCATGAGTACACTAGAACTAAAGGAGTTGCAGATGCAACTTGAAGATATTTTGAAGAAGGGGTATATACGCCTAAGTGTGTCACCTTGGGGTGCGTTGGTTTTGTTTGTGATGAAAAAGAAAGGTACGCTGAGACTTTGTATCAACCTCAAGTAGTTGAACAAAGTAACAGTAAAGAAAAAGTATCCTTTGATAAGGATAGATGATCTGTTTGATCATCTAAGGAGAAAAAGGATATTTTCCAAGATAGATCTCAGATATGGGTATCACCAAGTAAGAATAAAAGAGGAATATATCAATAAGACTGCCTTTAGATCAAGGTATGGTCATTAAAAGTTTACAATGGTGTCATTTGGGTTGTCGAATGAACCCGTTGTCTTCATGTGTTTGATGAATGGAGTTTTCAGAGAGTATTTATATTAGTTTGTCATTGTATTTTTGGATGACATTCTTATTTACTCAAAGTCTAGGGAAGAGCATGAGCATCACTTGAGGATGGTGTTCCAGGTGTTGAGGGAGCATCATCTTTATGCAAAGTTGAGCAAGTGTTCATTTTGTTAGTGACAGATTCACTATTTGGGTCATATTATTTTAGAAGAAGGAATAGTTGTATACCTAGCAAAGATAAAATCCATCGAGGAATGGACAACAATGAGAAATGTTGTAGAAGTGAGATCCTTTATGGGATTGGCAGGGTAATACAAAAGTTTTATTGAATGATTCTTGCAAATTGTGGTTCCAATTACATCCCTGTAGAAGAAAGGTGCACGATTCTAATGGACTCCAGATTGTGCAAGGAGTTCCCATCACTTGAAGAATTTGTTAACAAGTGTGCCAATTTTAAGAATTGTTGATACAAACGCAGACTCCCTTATGTGCAAAGATGCATGCAAGGAAGGAATCAGTGGAGTTCTAATTCAGAATGGACATGTGGTGTGCTACAATTCAATGAAGTTGAAAGAGAATTAAATGCTATATGCTACACATGATTTAGAATTGCCAGCTATAGTGCATTCCTTGAAGATGTGGTGGAATGATTTCATGGGAAAGAGATTTGAGCTGAGAATAGACCATTGTGGTCTGAAGTATTTGTTTGGAAAACAAAGTTTGAATTCCAAACAAAGCACTGAGGTGGTTATAGTTCCTCAGTGAGTATGACTTCAACATAAAGCATATTAGAGGAAAAGAGAACAAGGTGGCTAACACGCTCAGTAGAAGGGTGCATGAAATTTATGCTAAACCATTATCATGTACCAAACATACTTGTGCGAACGTTTTTTGGAAATTTCCAAATCATATCTGCGCTATATGAATACAAGTGCAATTTTATAGCAAGGTATGTCACAATAGAAGTTGGAAGGATATGATCTAAGAGAGGATGGGATCCTCATGTATAGACACAAAGTCTATGTGTTGAATGATCAGGAGTTGAAGAGCCTGATTTATTCAAAGATGCATAGGGTTCCTTATGTTGGACATCTAGGTTACCAAAAGACCATTATCGTGGTCAAGAAGCAATTCTTTTGGCTAGGTATGAAAAAGGAAGTTGTTAATTTTATTTCAAAATGTCTTGAATGTCATAAGGTCAAGGATGAGCACATACATCCAACTGGTTTGTTGCAGCCTTTTCCCATTCCTAAGTGAAAGTGAGAAGTTGTGACCATGGAATTCATAACCAAGTTTCCTAGGACTTCTAAACACCATGATTCTATTATGGAGGTGGTGTAAAAACTTACTAAAGCTTCCCATTTTATTCCAGTAAATTCAACGTACAAGGAAACCGACGTTGTTGAGATATACATGCACAAAGTTGCTAAGTTTCATGGTGCTCCTAAGACGATTGTGTCTGATAGAGATTCCAAGTTCACCTCGAACTTTTGGAAATTGTTATTCAAGGGATTTGGGACAAGTTTGAATTTCAACACACCATATCATATGAAGTCAAATGGTCAAATCAAGAGGGTAAATCAGGTGATTGAAGACATGAGGAGGATTTATGTGATGGATAATCCATTGAAATGGGAAGAGTACCTTCATTTGGTAGATTTTTCTTACAACAATGGGTATCAGTCATATTTAAAGATGAGCCCATTTGAGGCATTTTAAGGTAGGAAGTGCAACACACTTGTAAGTTGGGATAACCCAGTGGACATCACAATAGTTGGGTCATATTTACTCCAGGAAATGGAGGAGAAGATGGTAAAGATAAGGCATAATTCAAAGGATTCCCAAGACAAGAAGAAAATTTTTGCAGATAAAGGGAAAACCCACAAGGAATTTGAAGTGGGTGATCATGTATTTCTGAAAGTGAAGGCCAAGAACAGTTCCCTAAAGTTGGGAAAGTGTTCTAAATTAGCAACATGCTATTGTGGGGCATTTGAAATCCTTGAAAGGATTGGTCCTGTCACTTCTATGCTTTCATTTATTGTGTCATTATGCATTCATAATGTTTTCCCTGTGTTATTACTTAAGAAATATGTACTTGATGCTAAACATGTCATTGATTGGAATGTGATTCAGGTGGATCCAGAAGATGGATTTCAAGTGGACTTGGTACGGTCCCGAGGATGTAACCTGGGAGGATGAGGATTCTATGAAAGAAGAGTATCCTCATATTTTTTATGTTGTTTGAAAATTGTGTATGTACATGTGTATATGATGCACTCATCAGTGCATACATAAGGGAGAGGGGATTGTAGTGTCCCTGATCTAGAACCCTTTGTAATTGTACATAGGATGGCGAGTTGATTGGTACCAAGTATAAATATAATGTACACTTAGGCTGGTGATCCATGGACACCTGGTTTTGGTGTTTCACGCATCAGAGTAGTGCACGAAGAAGTGTTAACAAAGACACAGTGCACACATTTTATGTGTTGCGTGCAATTGGGCAAGTGCACACATTGCACTATGTTGTGTTCACTTGGGTTAGTGCATAGGAATGAATGCTTATGTTTTGAGGTCGGAGATCCTGTGTGATTATGAGGCTAGTGATCATGGACGCAGATAGGCCAATGCACATATACATGTAAATATAATCATGAATATTAATTTAACATTACATCGTTGCACACTAACTGACTGAAACAAAAAAATATGAGGGCCTTCTCCACTGGAGAAGGGAAAAGGGGTTGATTCATAATTATTGGGGAAATGTTTTATAATAATTCTGGGAAAAGTGTAATGTCATACATATTATTATTTTTATCCTAAGTTACTGAGGGTAGGGAACCAGTCACTAAGTGGATTAAAGCTACTTTTGGAGGTGAAAAGTGTCAAGTGGAAGGCATCCAATATATATTGTTTTCCTTAGTGTATTTAGGGGGGATTATTGTATTATTACAGGAATATTATCCATTTTGATGGGGGGGGGATTCATGTTTCAGGATATGATGAGCAGAAGGGGGTCGAATTGTATGGAAAAACTGATTATTACCTTATCTGTAGTGAAAATCTTGTAAGAGGTTTTGGGACTACATCCATAGTTTCACTTGTTGGAATATTGGTTGTTGTCATTGATGTCAACCCTAGCCATTGGCTTTTGGACCCCAAGGTTGATCGAAGTAGATAGACATGAAGGAAATTACACATGCATATACAAAACCCATGGATGGATAGTATAATTTATCCTGCTTCCGATGGTATGTGGCATGTCACGTGGATCCTCACGATTGATGAGAAATGAATTTTTGAAGATGACAATGTGAATTGAAGCATAAACTACATGTTGGCCCTAATGTTAAAATGAAGTGACATAAAGGGTATAAATACATCTCATTACACATTCATTTTTCAACACACAGAAGTTTATTAATGAACAAGGAGATATAATTTGAATTTCTGAGGAAATCTGAAGTAAAGAAGGTCGAATTTCAAGGGAGGATGAAGTCTTTTGGTGATGTGTTCTAAGGTACGTTATTTACATTCCATGTTATCACTATAACTTTGTTTCTATAACAATTCCGATGGTGAAATTTAGAGGCTATTGATAAGACATATCTAGGTACCTGTGGTAAAAATTCCAGCTCTTTATTCTCTATAATTTTTGAGATACACTATGTGGAAGATAGGGTTTTTGACTAGTCCTGAAGTAAGTCATAAACATGTGTTCTGGGTAAAACAATCATAACTTCTTCATAGAGAATCCAAATTAAGTGAGACTAACTTCATTGCAAAGAGTACGAGCTATAGTTTCTTATGTATGAATTTCAGAATCTGATGTTAAATATTGAGCACGGGGCATTTTGTACAAGTTTTCTCTCCTGAATAAACAAGAATTGAATAAGGTATACCATTTTCTCTATAACTCCTTTTCTGGGAGGATTCAAGGAGTGAAAATTGGAGGAGTTTCAGAGAATACATTGAGTAATATTATCTATAGGATCAAAGTATCCTAATAAGTGAAGAATTGCAAAATTTGAAGAAGTCTCAGGAAGCATTATCAGGTTCTATGTGATGGTTGGTTGATGGTGATAATTTAATGGAAAGTTTTACTATCTCTCATATATTCTTGGGTGGAAGGAAGGGGAAAGGATGGAGAGGTAAACCCTCTCTTTATATTGGAGGGTTGTATCTTCCTTTTGGAGGTTTATCCCTCCCTTTATATTTGGAAGTTGTAGCTACCTTTGGAAGTCATTACTTCCTTTGAACAATAATACATTATTACTTCTTATATATTGTGCATGGTGTATTGGTGTATCTCTTATACTATTCTTCATTGTTCATTGGATAGTATTCATTGTTCATTGGATATAAATTTAATACATTATCTTATTGAAGTAAAAGTTAAAAAATACTAATTTCTCTAAATATCGATTCACCCCCCTCTCATCATTTCCAACAATTGGTATTAGAGCAGGTTGCCTTCAGAAAAATTTAACCATTGGAAGGAAAATCTTGAGCAAAGATGGATGACCATGAACACATTCCAAATGAGATTCAATGATTTTATGGAAGAAATTATGGATACTATAGTGATAGAGTGAAAACTTACCTAACAAATTTGGGAGTAGACATTTGGTACTCAATTGTAAATGGCTATGTAATCCCAAAGAATGCTCCAACTGATCCAAATGAGAAGAAGCTTATGAGTTGTAATTCAAAATCCATACATGTTATTCTAGGATCATTGGCACCAACCATTGCTAGCAAAGTAATGGGTTTCAACACTACTAAAGAGGTATGGGACAAACTCAAGAGTATCTATGAAGGTGATCCAAAAGTTAAGCAGGTCAAGCTTCAAGGACATAGAGAAGAATTTGAAAATTTGAAGATGGATGAAAAGGAAGATATTGCAACCTATTTTCTTAGAGTTGATGAAGTTGTTAATTCTATCAGAGGATTAGGTGAATATCTCAATGGATCCTTGGTTGTACAAAAAGTGTTGAGATCACTTCTCTTGAAGTATGATGCTAAGGTCTCTTCCATTGAAGAAACTAGGGACTTGACCAAGATGACAATGGATGAATTACATGGTTCTGTTATAGCATATGAAATGAGAACAAGTACAGAAAGTGACCAACCAAGCAATGAAGTAGCATTTAAATCCATAAATAAGACAAAATACAAGGATAATGACCTTGATGAAGAAATAGAAAATTTTGCAAGAAGGCTCCAAAAGGGAACTGGAAGAAACAAAGGTAAGTCTCTTCTCAAATGCTTTAACTGTGGTAGAATAGGACATATTGTTGAAAAATGCTACTATAAAAAGAGAAGTCTCAACAATAAAAAGAGATTCTACTCCAAGGATGATGGCATATCCTCATATGAGAGTGATGAGGAAGATAATGATGGAGGAGAAGTCATCTTCATAACCCAAGAAACCCAGGATGATGATCACAAGAGTTCTAAAGAAGAAGAAATTATTTCTGAAGAAGATTCAGATGAGGAAACCAACCTTGATTCCTTTTGGGGATACAAAGACAATGTAGAGAGTGAACAAGAAGATGAGAATATTGAAAATTTGAGGCACATTGAAACTAAAAAGAACAAGCTTAGAAACACAAACATAATACTAAAAGGTGAATTGAGTAGTTGTGAAGAAGAGAATTACAATCTTGAAAAGACCATTGATATCTTAAAGGAACAATTAGAAGATTATGAGAAATTGAAAGAAGAATTGTTTGACACAAAAGGGGAGCTACTATTGACAATAGAAAAGTTGAAGAAGTTTGAAAAAATCACTGAAAAATTAGATGAGATCCTTAGCAGTCAAAGATCTCCAAACGACAAGACAGGACTAGGATACAATGATAGTTTGAAGACAACAAAACAAGAGAAGGAAGATGAAAATGATGAAACCAGTACTCAGGCGCAATTGAACAACAAGATAGAAGACTAGAATTCAGAAGGAATGAGACATCAAGAAAGTCCTCTCCCATCAGGTATGAAAGAAATCATTGTGAAGGAAACTACAGAAGAATATATCATGAACCCATATGGACCACATCACAAAGAAGATCACTTACTCCCAGGTATCAAAATTTCTTTCTTGGACATTGTTATACTTGTGGAAATTTTGGACACAAGGCAATCAATTGTAGAATCAATGAAAGGAGTAACTACGCAAGCTACATGAATGGTAAAACTAGTAGATATGGAAATTTTCGTAGACCTGTCAATAGAAATTATAATCCATTTGACCCATTAATGGATAAAAATATTGTATGCTACAAGTGCAATAATCTTGGTCACAAAGAATGAGATTGCAGAGAGATGAAGGAAGATAATCCTATGCCAAATGTCCCTATACCAACTACAACATGGAAAATGAAAGAAATTCCACACAATGAAAATTGTCGAATAACATTGGTCGCTAAATAATGCAAAGAAGAAGATGAATGGTTCATAGACAGTGGGTGCTCATTTCATATGACCAGAGATCAAAGAAAATTTGTCAGATTGAAGAAAAAGGGTGGAAATGTTGCATTTAGAGAGGACTCATCTACCAAAATACTTGGAAAAGGAACTGTAAATCTTGGAAGTGAAAATGTAGAAGAAGGAAAAGTCCTATTGGTTGAATATATGATGCATAATCTCCTCAGTGTCAGCAAAATATGTGATCAATGATACACTCTTACGTTTGACTGCAGAAAATGTAAAATCAAAGAAAAGAACTCAGGAATATAGGTTGCAACTGCAACAAGAAGACCGAACAACATATACATCCTAGACATGAAGAAGAGAGAGAAGAAATAAGACACACAAAAGGATTCCAAGGAAGAAAATTCCCAAAGACCAAAAATAAGGATGAAGTATTATTGAGTGTCATATGTTCAGGGGGAGCAGCCCCAAAGAAGAAGGTCATGTTATGTGATTAAACTCAGGGGGATCAGCCCTGCCCTTTGCCATTGATGTCAAAGGGGAGAGAAATTGGGATCATGATGACAGGGGAACATGAGTGTTGTCATCAATGACAAAGGGGAAAATTGTTGGAAGATTTCTTGTTGTCATTGATGTCAACCCTAGCCATTGGATTTTGGACCCCACAGTTGATCGAAGTAGATATACATGAAGGAAATTACACATGCAGATACAACACCCATGGATTGATAGTATAAGTCATCCCGCTTTCGGTAGTATGTGGCACATCACGTGGATCCTCACAATTGAGGGAAAATGAATTTTTGAAGATGATAATGTGAATTGAAGCAGAAAGTACATGTCATCCCTAATGTTAAAAAGAAGTGACATAAATGGTATAGATACATCTCATTATAAATTCATTTTTCAACACACACAAGTTTATTAATGAACAAGGAGATATAAGTCGAATTTCTAAGGAAATATGAAGTAAAGAAGGTCGAATTTCAAGGGAGGATGAAGTATTTTGGTGATGTGTTCTAAGGTATGTTATTTACAGTTCATCTTACCATTTTCACTATGAAGTCTCCTGAATAAACAAGAATTGAATAATGTCTACCATTTTCTCTATAAATCCTTTTCTGGGAGGATTCAAGGAGTGAAACTTGGAGGATTTTCTGAGAATACATTGAGTAATATTATCTACAAGATCAGAGCATTCCAAGAAGTGAAGAATTGAAAAAGTTGAAGAAGTCTCAGGAAACATTATCAGGTTCTATGTGATGGTTGTTTGATGGTGATAATTTAATGGAAATTTTTACTATCTCTCATATATTCTTGGGTGGAAGGAAGGGGCAAGGATGGAGAGGTCAACCCTCTCTTGATATTGGAGGATTGTATCTTCCTTTTGGAGGTTTATCCCTCCATTTATATTTGGAAGTTGTAGCTACCTTTGGAAGTCATTACTTCCTTTGAACAATAATACATGATTACTTCTTATATAATGTGCATGATGTATTGGTGTATCTCTTATAGTATTCTTCATTTTTCATTATATAGTCTTCATTATTGATTGGATATAAATTGAATACATGATCTGATTGAAGTACAAGTTCAAAAATACTAATTTCTCTAAATATTGATTCACCCCCCTCTTAGTATTTTCAACATCACTATATAAGAGTTGGGTTGACAGACCATGAGAAGTCTCTCTTGGTGAGAGATTGGTTGTTGTGGAGTGGTTTTCAGACCTGTGGGTATACTCTCTAGGCGAGAGTTTTGCTGTGAATTTTTCCTTGGAGTGTTGATCATTAGTCGTAGGGCTCGAAGACTTCTTGTTCGACCTGTTACTAGTAACCCTGGGAAGGGAAGTGGGGCAGTCGAAGGAATGGTGAGCAGAGAAGGTGCACGCTTCCTTGGGTGTGACAGGTGTGTGGGTAATGAGGGACCGTGGACTAGTTGCAGTAGCAGGCACTTAGGAATGGAAAATTCTATTGAGTTTCATACCGTAGTTTGTCGCTAGGAACCCTTTTTCCTTGGTGGAGTGCTCGGGGATGAATTGTTGCTGAACATTTATGAGAAATATCGTCTATGGCTGGGAGGAACATCTAAGTCAAGGCCAAAGTTGGTAACTTTCATAAAATACAAGTGTTTTCTATGCACTTGTCTTGTTTACTATGTATATTTGACTATGTTTGACATAGTTAAATTCGTGTATGTGTTAAATACGATTAATTGTTTCTTGTTCATGTAAGTATGGCACACTTAGCCTGTATTTGTAGTTTTGCATGGATATGAAAAATGCGACAATATTTCCTGTTAAGTTAACCTTGTGAATTTGGTTATGATTCATCAAGAAGAGGGTTTAGTGGTTGGTGTGTAGGATTGTAGCATGTGTGCACCAAGAGACTGGAACTCATGGATGTGTTCGAGTAAGGAATTAGAACCTGCTCATAGTAATCATAGAATTGTTGCATGACACACAGGTGGTTGTGCACAAAGTTGTATTATGGGGTTAGTATGATGGTGTGGGCATTTATTTGATTTAATTCCACTGCTTAAGGTTGTATTAAAAGATATTTTTGATTATGATGTTATAAGTTGTGTGGTGCAATTCAAATTGGGTTGAATGCATTACCTCAAGTGATACTGTGTGGACTTGTGTGTAGAGTAGGGACTGAGCGATGAAGTTTTAGAGTATAATTTCTCATTAATGCATTGGGTACATTAAAAGAGTCAAGGGAAGAGTGTACATGAGTACACCATTGAGTTAAGAAAGATGACCATCATGTTGGGTATCTCTCCCAAGGACCCAGATATACTCCTCAAGTATTTGGGGAGTTTACATAGTCATCTATGAAAGTAGGTGATTCTTTTCAAGCCAAAGACAGTGGATGAGGTGTGTGTACAGGCATAGTACCTGGAAAACATAGGCCAAAATAAGGGGCAACCAAGTGGTTCTAAGCAGAAAGAGAACTAGGGAGATTCCAAGGAGGGGAAGAAGAAGTGGAAAGGGGGTAAATATAAGAATATAGATGCCACTACACATTAGTGAAAAGATCCTAGCAACCATTGTAATAATTGCAACAATGATGACCACACCGAGGAAAAATACTAGAAACCACATCCAGAGTTGAACCTGGAGAACTGAAAGAAGGATGGAAAGAAAAAGAACCTTCTAGCCATAAATTCAAGCAATCGGGTTCAAATTAGCTCGGATGTGGATGAAATTTTTTTATGCACATCTATGCAGAGGGAGGTGAATCTAAGTAGTCTTTATCGCCAGGAAGAGAAGGATACGACCAAGCTCTTCCACATCGAGATTAAGGTCAAGAATACCAAGATAGATGCTCTATTTGACTCTATTTCACAGGCTGATATCATAGCAACAGATCTGGTAAAAAAACTTGGATTGGAGGTTCACGATCATCCTAGCCCCTATCCATTGTGTTGGGTAAACAAGGATGTGCTATAAAGGTAAGAAAACAATGTAAGATTAAATTTATTGTAAGTGTTGATTTTATTGATGAGTAGTGTTTGGAAGCCCTTACATGTATATGATGGATGCAAACTTCATGCAGAGAGACAACTAGTACCAATTGATCAAGGATGGGAAGTGTTATATCATCAATGTGCATAAAGTTAAGTCAAATATCTCATTGGTAAGGGCCAACCAAGCCAAGAAGTTGATTAGTTCTAGTAAGAAATATGTTTTTCTTTTCTTAAGAGAAAATTAGTCTGATGATGAGTCAATGAGAGTGAAGGAATCCCTAGAAAGGTGTACTAAAGAGAAGAAACATCAATTGGAAGAGTTTCTACAGGAATACATAGGATTTTCAAGGAGCCTAAAGGGATACAACTCAAGAGGGATGTGGAGTATGAAATATAATTATTTCTAGACTCCTCATTACCAAATATTGGGATGTATAGACAGTGTATTCTAGAAGCGAATGAAGTGAAAGAGAAGTTGTGACAATTTTTGGATCATGATGTGATTCGACCAAGTACCTCACCTTGTGGGTCACCCATCTTAATTTTACCTAAGAAGCAGGGGACTTGGATAATGTGTATCGATTATAAGGAATTGATAAAAATTACACTAAGGAATCAATACCCTCTACCAAGGATCGATGATTTATTGGACCAACTGCAGCATGCCAAGTACTTCACTAAGTTGGATTTGAAATCAAGATATCACCAGGTACGATTCAAAGAAGAGGATACTTGGAAGACTACCTTCAATATAAGGAAAATTTTGTATGAGTGGTTGGTTATGCCATTGGGTTTATGTAATGAACCTGCTACATTTATGAGACTAATGAATGATGTATTATTCCCTTATCTAGATTCATTTTTTATTATCTATTTGGATGATATATTGGTTTATAGTGCTACCCTGGAGTAGCACATCTCACATGTTATGCAGGTGTTAGAGACTTTGAAGAATCCTCAACTGTTGTCCAATCTCAAGAAATGCAAGTTTGATCAATAACCTTTGGTGTATTTGGGGTATGTGATCAATGGAGGGGAGCTTAGGATATATACTGTAAATATGGAGTCCATCATGAAATGGCCAGTTCCTACAAATGTCACTGAAGTTAGGAGTTTTTTTTTTGGCAACACAATACTTGTGGAAGTTCATATATTCATTTTCAGCGGTAGCTGCACCACTCCACACCATAACAACTAGTGGTAAGAGTTTCAAGTTGGGGAAGAATAACTATAAGGAATTTGATGAGCTGAAAAGAAAGATAAGTCAAGCACCATTACTCGCACTACCAAACTTGTATAATCCCTTCAAAGTGGAGACATATGCAAGTGGGTATGCCATGGGAGCAGTACTGATGTAGGGAGGAAGGACCGTCTGCTATCATTTTGAAGTATTCCATGGGTAGTTTCTCAAATACCCTACCTAAGACAAGGATATATATGCCTTGGTACAAGCTGTAAAAAAGTGGAAGAACTATCTGATGGGAAATGAGACCATCATCCACATAGATCACCAACCACTACAATATTTGCAGGCCTAGAGTAAGCTACAACAAACTAGGCATTACAAGTGGATGGGGTTTTTACAACAATTTCATCTAGTCATCAAGTATAACAAGGGTAGAAAAAATACATTGGAAGACATAATTTCATGACCACCCACATACAATATTACATATTTGGGGAATCTGATGCACATGGAGAATTTTACCCATGATGCATACAAAGAGGCATACATAAAATATGAGGACTTCAAGGAGGTGTTTAAGCAGCTAAATGGCCAATTGGTGAAAAAAAGGTTGACTATCATTTCTAGAATAGTTTACTCTACAATTTCGACAAGATTTATGTTCCTAAAGGTGAATGATTGTAGCTTATCAGAGAGGCTTTCACCTCCAAGGTTGCAGAACATTTTGGTGTTGGGAAGACAATTTTTGAATTACAGAGGTATGTGTACTGGCCCATAATGCAATAAGATGTATCATGATATATCATGGGATGTATACTTTGGTGTACCAATAAGACCAATAACAAGAATTAAGGTCTATACCATCCCTTACCTGTACCCAATCGACCTTGGGAAAGTATTTCCATGGATTGTGTGGGAGGTTTACCAACCACACAGAAGGGACATGACTATTTATTTGTGGTATTTGACATGTTCAACAAAATGAGCATTCTCATGCCTTGTAAAAATACCATTAAGTGTCAGGAAGCAACAAAATTGTTCTTTTAACCAGTCTGGGTGCACTTTGGGATACCAAGGAGCATCATCTCAGATAGGGATACCATATTTCTCAGTGAATTTTGGACTACATTATTGGAGAAGATGGACACTAAGTTGAATAGGTCTACAACATTCCATCCATAGATAGATGGGAAGATGGAGGTAGTCAACAAGACTTTGGTGCATCTTTTGAGGGGTTACAATAAGAAGCATCCGAAGAGTTGGGATGGAAATCTAATCTATATAAAACACTCTTATAACATAGCAATCCACACTTCTAGTAGTAAGACACCTTCTGAAACTTGCTTTGGGTATTTTCCACCTTCACCCTTTTTTGTCCCTTGGTCATGTATTAAGGAAGAAGAAAGACAAAGTATGAAGTGAGAGGAAGGCACACAAACCCAGGAATGGTCAAAGTGGTTAAAGAAGCATAAAAGAAGGAACAAAGTAAAGGAAAACAAGGCATTGAAAGAGAAGATCAAGGAAGACAAAGAAACAAAGAAGATAGATCGTGGAAAATTCAACAATCGGAAGAAGACACTAATGGGTGCTTGGAGCACCTCATGGAGAAGAAGAAAGAACATGTCGACGAAGTCCTTAAAATGCGGGTTATGTGGACCTAGGGTTTTGGCACCTGGGCTTCAGTCCATGGTTTTCTAAGAGTCATGGAATGTATAAATAAAGGTCTAGAAGAGTTGAAATGGGAGGAAATAGTGGTGTTGAGATGTAAAATTGTTATGTTTTATGGTATTCTTGTATTTTGGGTCTTCAGCTGGGTGCGAAGATCGACTCTGCAGCTGGGTGCACAGGGATAGGAAATAAAGAGGAAGAGAGAGAAGGATCTACAACTGAGTGCATAGATAGAACTGTATATCTTCATCTATTCTATCAATAAACACAGTTATGTGGACGTAGCCTTAGGGAGAGGGTGAACCACATAAATTTTGTTGTTCCATGTGGTTGATGCTTTTTTATTTTCTACCTTTCACATTGTTATTGCACTGTTATTTTTCCTGACGAAGATAAGAAGATATAACTTACTTCATGAAGCTAAGCATAATATTGTTAAGAATATCTGGGTAATTTTTCATTGTTGTTTTGGAATCATCTTGCATTTCCTCTAGTTGTAGACACTTGTGTCCTGCAACCCCCCTATTGCTACTTCAGGTGAGACTTCATATGATTCGCAGGTGTTTTCGTAAGGGCCAGTAGTTAGGTTTTGTTGGTGCGCCGTTAGAGTTGAACCCTAGGTCTTCCCCTATGCCAACACCCTTAGATGTTGTATATGGAAAAAAAGGAGGAGTGATGGAGGACCTCACAGGATATGCATTAAAAACAAAAAAAAAATGTTGATAAGATTCAACAGATCCATTTGCAAGTACAAGAGACATTGAAGAAGTCACAGAAAAAGTGCAAGGATAGACATGACTAGCAAAAAACAAAGAGAACATTTAGAGTAGGAGATAGAGTATGGTTACAGATGAATAAGGAAAGGATACAAGGCCCTAGTAAGAATATCAAGGCTCTATGGTATGGTCCTTTTGAGTTATTGTAAAAGGTGGAAGATAATCCCTACAGACTTAGTCTACCCCCATACATGCACATTTACTTAGTAATGAATGTGGATAATATCAAACTCTGTGATCCTTCCATGTTCGATCAGGACGAGGAGAAGGTCCTACCTTCCATAGAGGAATTAGCACCATATGCTCAAGCAGAGTTAACAAAAGACACAGTTTTGTAGAAGCGTTTTATAACTACAATACAGGGGCAACATTACCTTTGGAATATTGGGTTGAAAGGACAACTTCCAGGCAAAGAAAATTTGTACTCCAAAGAGAAGGTAGGGGAAAAATTTCCTCACCTCATTCAGTAAAGATTTTGGGGACCAAAAGCCTCCCTAAATGGAGAGGTATGATCTAGATTGAATCATTACATTATTTTTCATCTATCTCTATGCTTTCAGAGTGGAAAAGAATTGGAGGAATCATCTTGCAGGGTCATTGTAGTGGCAAGTCATAATTTGGAAAATTGGGGTTCAAAATATTTCAGAGCTATTTTTAGGCATTAAACAACATTTTATGGGGTTCTGGTGTTTGTAACTTGTGCACACCCCCTTGAAGTTTTTCTACACTCTGAGACATTTCCAACGATGTAGATCATGTGTTAATAAGAGCTTGTATGCAAAATTTATGCCTCTCCCAAGTTGACCTATCGTGTTGACCACCATGGTACGAGAGGATGCCACACTAGCCCCCATTACTCATGCATATGGGGCTAGCCACATGATAAATTTAAAGAAGATTATATAAGGCTCAAAACCCTACCAAAATTGATGGTTGATGAAGTCAAGAACCTACCCCTAGATGGCTATTGGGCTATGTTAAATACCAGGCCACTAGGATGAGAAGGGGTTCCATTCTATGTTATTGTATTTTGTTTCATAGCATAGCATAACAACTGGGAGTGGGAAATTAGAGAGCATAACATAAGGGGTTAATGTTATGTTGCAGCCTAATAGGCCATAGGTCTCAGGTAACTCCATATAGAGTTCCTTCTCCTGTGTACTTGCATTATTTCCATACCAAAGAAAAGAGAGCATAGCAACCTCACCTTCTAGCTGGGTTTTCTCCCATAAGGGTTTCCCATATAAAATATTTGTGTTACTTTGTGGATGGTGTGTGATTGTACTTTTTGATTCTCTATTTTTTTCATTTTATATATTTCATGAATAAGAAGAAAATCAATAACTAAATATTTTGGAATATAAAGGAATTTAACCATTCATAGTGTAGATTTAAGTTTCAATTATCAAATTTGTTGTGACAAACTGTTCCAGTGGAATATCCACAACAGTTTATAGATAATTAATTTAGAAGTCAAGAAGTGATTCCCTAAACCCTAGACTCAAAGCCTCATTTTATCTATTTTTAAAAGTGGGGATAAACAAAATCCCTCTAATTATAGGACCATTATGATTAGCCCCATTTTATCCAAGTTATATGGAATTATTTTGGAAAACAAGATCATTGTATGGCTAGAAAGGCACTGAAAAATAGATAAAGGTAAGGTTAGATTCGGGATTTATCATTAAACCATGGATCACCTTGTTATGATTAGGATCATTGTGGAGGAGTGTTTCAATTTAATAAAACCAATCTCCTTTGTTGTTTCATTGACTTTAGAAAAGATTTTGACACAATGGCCAAGACTAACCTTTGGAGTAGATTAGAAGAGTTAAAAGTCCCTTTTGAGTTGAGAGTTGTTGTGATAAGGTTGTATGAGAATATTATTTCCAATTTTAGGAACATTGAGGGCTACTCGTAAGAAAATAATTTATATATATAAGAGTTAAACAGGGTTGTCCCTTGTCCCCTACCCTTTTTGGCATATACATTGACAAGTTAGAGGGTTTTTTGGAAGATGTGAGTAGTGTTGGCTAGACTCTAGCTAGTATAGTCATCATCCTTCTTATTTACACTGATGATATTGTTCTTATGGTAAGGAGTCTCTATGATCTCCACAAGAAACTAAAACTTCTCAAGAATTTTTTCTCTAGTATGGGTATGACTATTAACATTGACAAAACAAAGATTATAATAATTAAATCAAGAAATATCACTTATGCTAATTTTGTGTATGAAAACAACAACTTGAAGGAACTGGCTTCATACAAATATCTCATAATTGATCTTTATCACAAGTTTAACTAGAACTATAGCATTGACAAAAAGATAAATGGAGGGTAGAAAGCCTATTATGGACTTGAAAAAATTTGTAAATCAACACACCTTTGACTATGGGATAAGAAGAAACTCCTCTTTGAGACTCTCATCACTCATGTTATCTTATATGGATATGAAGTTTGGGGCGACAACATCTCTAGAGAATCATGGAGAAAGATAGAGAAAATACAAAAGTGTTTTATCACTGATAATCTCAAAATTAAAAGCAATACACCATATCCTATCCTCCTCATAGAAGCAATTATTTTCCCCATTTAGAGAAAAACTATTACTATGTACTTAATGTACAAGAACAAGATAAACAACATGGAAGACAAGAGGGTTCCTAAGGTTGCTTCAAACTCTAGTCAAACCCACTTGCAACTCAAGTGAGATTGGCATAAATATTTCAAATCTTGGACAAATCATTAGGGAATAAAGGAAGAGGTCACTTTGCATAATAACAAGAATATTCAAGATACTATTACATCTAAATTTAAGGAGAAATTGTGGTGCAATAAATAATTATAGGATAAAAGAAATTAAGATACTATAAGGATGTGATCAGCCCTAATCTAGAAGATCAAATATATCTCTCTATTTTGACTAGCGTAAAGAAGAAAATCAACATTGCTAAAATAAGAACAAACTCTCATGACCTCCATAGTGAAACAAGGCATTGGAAAATTCCTAAAATGTCGTGGGTCGAAAGAATTTGTCATCTTTGTGACACTAAGAAGGTTGAAGATGAAAATAATTTTCTCTTAGAATGTCTTGCGTACACCCATATTAGATCACAATTTCAAAATATTTGTTACAAGATCGACCTTCCTAACATTTTAACTCATAAAAAATATGGTGATTTAGTAATACTTCTCTTAAAGCATTTTTAGTACAAAAATAAAAANTTAGAATGTCTTGCGTACACCCATATTAGATCACAATTTCAAAATATTTGTTACAAGATCGACCTTCCTAACATTTTAACTCATAAAAAATATGGTGATTTAGTAATACTTCTCTTAAAGCATTTTTAGTACAAAAATAAAAATTTAAAGCAAGTCAAATAATTTCTCACCTTTATTAAAGTTTGATATAACAAATTTAATTTCAATAAATGTTAATCATCATCATCATTATTTTAAATAATAAAAAATTATATTTTCAAACATTTTTTTAATAAAATTCTTAATCAAACTTTTCTCATAATATTTAATCTCAAATGTATTTTATATATTTATGATCAAATATCATTAATAAGATGGTCGTTTCCTACATACATTGTACTCATGCTAAGAGATGATCTTATAAAGTTTGTATGATTAGTAAGGGATGATCTTATAATGTAGTGATAAAAAACATAGTTGATGATTAAGAAATGTGTAATGTTTAAATATTTTTTATTTACTTTTTTAAGATGCCAAAAAAAATAGTTTTGTTTTATTATTTAATTTATTATTTATTAATTTTTATTAAAACCTATAAATTATTATAGTAAGTTTATCATTAATTTTGTATTAATTTTTTTTTAATTTTTAAATATTTTTTTATATTATTCAAAATTTTAAATAATAATTTTTTTATTTTTAATTAAATAATATAATTATTTTTATTTATTTTTATTTTTATTAATTATAACTTTTAAAGTCTTGTTACTAAATTAATCAAACTAATCATAAAATTTTCGAAAACTATAAGTAATTAAACATTCATATATATGTAATTAAACATTCATATAAGGAAACTTTCTCAAAATGTATTAATTATACAACAATGATTTATTATTTGTCGTGAGTCGGGCTCTGTACCAAAAACAACATAAATGTCATAATCCTTCTCCAATAAAAAGGTAATATGAATAGGGAAAGTGTTCTTAACACTTAAAGTAAGTAGGATTATTGATAAGCATTGTAATATTATATTCTCTCTATTTAAACCCAACCTTTAGGGCACTGCCATGGTGCACACTCTAGGAACACTTTACATTGTTGAATATTTAAATGGATGACAATTTTTAATATTGATATTGCAAATACATAAAGGCTATACTTATGAAGAAATATATATTCTACTATGATACAAACATTTACATGATCGCTTTATCCTTTTCAATGCTTTGTTATGTCTTGCCATTGAGTTAATCTATTGAACGAAATTTATTATAACCCTTTCATCATATTGTGGTGAGTGTGATCTCATCTTCTTAGTTGTAAGATTTTGGGTTTTGGATCACCTATAGGGTTAGGGTTTATAGTTTTTAAAATATTTTTAAAAAATATAATAATAATAATAATAATTTATTTTTAAAGTTACGGTCAAGCTAGACATTTAATTGGTGTATGAGATCTCCTTGTTCATGGGATAAGGGACCTCCTCCGTCCAGCGATTTGACTGGTAAAGTATACATACCCTACCCCCATCTGGATTTGAACTTGTGACCTCTTAAGAAGAAACACATGTTCTTAACCATTAGTTCTTAGCTAGCTTTATAGATGTTAGTAGTTTGCAGATGATTTGTCACCTACATAATATTATGATAAATCAATAACTAGTTAAACAAGTACTATAGTAGTAATGATGTCCTTATCGTAATAGGGATGTAGTAATAGTGATGTCTTTGTTGTAAATTGAATTTGATATTAAATATTTATTTAAATAATATATTGATTTAATTGGAAAACAAATATTTAACAAAATAATAAATTATATAAATTAATATTAATATATTAAAATATTTGTTTAATTTTATATTAATATTAATTTTTTGAAATATTAATTTAATAATATTTAATAAAAAAAATTATTTATATATAATATAAAACATTTTTGTTTTGTTATTTAATGTGTTATGTCATTACTTATATAAACAAAAGATGTGTGGGCATCGAAGAGTTTGAGCCATGAGCTTAGTTAGTTTAAAGTCAAGACTCAAAACCATTGTGTATGTTTTGTACATTAACATATCTAAATTATAAACAGGATAGACAACAACGATTGAAATAGTAGGAAATTCATAAGTGATCCTTGCAATCCTTCTAACCCCACAACCTCTAACACTTGTCTAAATTATCAATCTAGATCAATGAAGAATTTGTTTTAGATACAACCTCATGGATTTAGACAAATTGTATGTTATCAATGTTACCTTGACAGTATTTGCTTTGGCTATATTCTCCAGAGCTTTTGGGACTCTCAGCCATGTTGGAAAGAAGCAAGTTGCCCACTTCCAGCTTCAACCTTGAGCATATCAGTGGAGGAATACTTTGACTCCATTGCAAACTAAGGATTCTGTAGTACCAAAAAATAATGAAAAAGTACATAAGCATTGAACAAAATTGAAGGTATTCTGTTATTAAAATATTTAATAAATCTCTCCAACATCAAAAAACCACAACAGTGTTAAGTATATAAGAAAAAAAACTCTCTCTTTTAAATATTCATAAATAAAAGCTTCCATTGGCTAATGTCTATCTGTCTCATGTCTATCATCCTCGAGTGATATATTTTTATTACAACATAACAGTTTATGCTAATAAGGATAAACATCGTAATAACCTCATTCCCGTAATTTGGAAATTTGGACAAGTTTTCTCATAGAAGAAGTTTTCTAAAAGGTTACAAAAACAGTAAAAATGGAAGAACTCATTATCAATCTCTGGCATTGTCTTATCTAAAATTTCCATTGTTCCCTTTCCTTTAGCAAGTCAAATGGAGCTATCACCGATTATTTGGAATTGTTTTATCTAAAATTTCCATTGTTTCCCTTTCCTTTAGCAGGGAAAATGCAGCTATCACCGATCATGGCATAAGCTTAAATAATTAAGGCAAAGAGTCTCTTTATAAGAGAACCCCGTATCAAATTGGACCATGCATGTCTATAGAACAATATAAAAAAACAATAAATGAAATCTATGTTTCAAACTGTTAAAGAAAGAAAAGGTTCGTTCAACATGTCAACTTATGAGAGGCTCAATTGTCGTTGACCATGTAATCATGACAATGCATTACATTTAGCCTTCCTAGTGTTCCTCGTAGTGTTAACCACTGACACTTGCATATCTATGTGTTCCTCTTAATGTTAATCGCTACAACATGTTATTTGACACTTGCATTTACATGTAGAGGGTTGACAACTAGTGGATATGATAGTGTGCATGAGGCTCCTAAGCAATAAGCTTCTGGATCATGCGAGAATGAATCAACTGCCATTGTAATTGCAATAGCAAATGTTGGCTCATTTATGCTTGAAATTCAAAACATATGACTTGCAACAAGAAGAAAGCATATGGGAATGATCAGTGTTAGACATTCGAACCAAAATGATACACATGCTTTCTTACTTGCTCCTAACGCTAATTATTATGTCAGTTGAGCGTTGTTTACTGGAGCCTATGCAAACTGCAGAGATGAAGGTCCGCATGGACTGTAATGGGTATGAGAGGAAAGTGAAGAAGTATGTCTCCTCCATGAAAGGTGAGCATTGAGGCTATATATATAATTGTGTAATATGAGGTGAATGATTTGGAACAATTGATATTATATGATGAGTATTGAATGTGCAGGCATGCAGTCGGTGGACGTGAACAGAAAAACAACAAAAGTTGACGGTCACTGGATACGTGGATGTGAACAAAGTGGTGAAGAAGGTGAAGGGCACATGCAAGCGCGCAAATCTTTGGACCTACATGCTTTACAATCTCGTCTACGACCCCTACATTGCCTAGAGTTACGACAAGAAGGATACTTCCGGCTATGTTCTGAACGTGGAGTCTTCCTTCCTAAGGGGACTCAATCAATTATTTTTGAGCTTCCAACTTTTCTATGGAATCAGGCTTGGATCTTTTATAATGCAAGTAGGGAGGATGTCTATTTCTATTGTTAAGACACTAACACTGTAATGGTCGAAAATATTCCTTATATTTCATTCAATAAGAATAATATAAGGAATGAACATAGTAACCCCAGAAATTATTCTAAATTATTCTTCACAGATGTTTCATAACAAATAAAATCATATAAGGGTTGGATTGCCAAAGCAATTGCATATTATGAAACTTAATTTGATACTTTTCACAATTGAAGAAGCCAACACAAAATCCTAGAAGAATCTCCACTATTATAAAATTATTTAAGTTAGTAATATTTACTGACCTCTTTCCATAGGTAAAGAAGATCTGCATCCGGTTGATTTAGCTGCAGCATCCTTCTCTCTAAGATATTGTGTCAAATGATTCTCAAAGGTGGCAACAGCATTTGCAGGCTCAAATGACAATGGATCTTCGTTCTCTTTCCATAGGTAAAGAAGATCTGCATCCGGTTGATTTAGCTGCAGCATCCTTCTCTCTAAGATATTGTGTCAAATGATTCTCAAAGGTGGCAACAGCATTTGCAGGCTCAAATGACAATGGATCTTCGTTGATGGGTATGTCACCATATTGCATCACATGGGAACCCATTCCGTATGTATGATGGTTGTATGTCCTTTCCTTCACCTATAAAATGCATGCCCCATCGATGTTAAAGATTAAAATAACAATAATAATAAAACACACAGTGGAATAAGTTCAAATATGCAACTTACTATAAGATAGAAGAGATGAATTCACTATCAAAATTGTATAATTAAATTTTACTTAGTTTAGGTACTTTACATGTACTTTATGGAACTGGATAAGTGTCCTTAATGGAAAAATCTAGATCACTGCATAACACTCGATGTGGGAAGAATCAATAA
Organism: Picea engelmannii; assembly: GCA_009831015.1. NCBI lineage: Eukaryota > Viridiplantae > Streptophyta > Pinopsida > Pinales > Pinaceae > Picea > Picea engelmannii. The sequence goes on from ML795268.1 coordinate 112,655, forward strand.
TATTAATTTGATTATGTCTGTGAAAGAAAATATTAGATTAAATGCATGCATAAAGTGTAATAGAATCATAACCTACATATTGCATATGCCATAAATATAATCTATTCTCAAATTTAACTGCCT
>ML795268.1:117865-145212 GCA_009831015.1 Picea engelmannii
TGGATTGTTGGGAGGAATGGTTGTTACCCTCCCCACCTAGGTTCAATTCCTTGTAAGTGACATGTGATGCCCTTAAATGAGTCTATATGATGTTCTTGTTGTTGAGCCCCCAATATTCTGAAAATGCTCGGCCTCCCCATGTTCTCTCGTGGATTTCAGGGGGGGTTTCCATGGACGTAGCGAGTATCGGTCTTTGGTGTCGTAAACCACATGTGTGTGTGTGTGTGTGTGTGTGTGTGTGTGTGTGTGTATATACCGTGGAAAAAAAATTGATAGTAAATGTTGTTGCATTCTTTTTGGCTTGTCTTTCCTAATAAAGTTGTGTTGGAGGTTGCTCCATTCCAAACCTATTCATGTTGACCTTGAGGTCCATGGTGTTTTCATATTTTCATCAAAAAGAGGTGTATACAATCATTCCCTTAAAGGGAGTAGAAAATAAAAGATAGCTTATAAGAGCATCTGTAAAAGTTTGTTATAAAAAAGAGATATAAAATAAAGGCCTGTGCAGCTAGAAGAAATGATAAAAAACATTAATTAGAGATAGGGCCTAGTGTTACAAAGAAATTATGAGGAGTCGGTTGGGATCTCTTCCTAGATTTTCCAGCAGCCAATGTCCAAGTTCAATCCAACCTTTGAGAGGATGTCCACTTATTGGTTCCATATCCTGCATACATGCGAGAAAGTGGCATGAGAGAAAGAAGAAAGTAGTCATCTGATGTCCTCCATAATGGAATGAAGGGTGACTGTGTGCAGAGTTTGTATTATTTTTATGCAATTTATCATGAGAGTGGAGTCTCAAAATATGTTAATGTGGTATAAACCTTTTTCCTTCGCCAAGGTGAGGAGAAGCTTTACTGCCCAAAATTCATCGAGATTTTTGGTGGCAGTGCCTAGATGAACAACAAAATATATTTTTGTGTCAAGGATTATGAAAATGATTCCCCTAGTAGCACTTGTGGAGGGGGATCCCTGGGCTTCCCCGTCAAATAAATCCCAGGGAAATGTGGGTTCAATGTTCGGGAGAGAATGGGGGGGGGCAGTTTTGGGGATAGTGTTTAAGGGAAGGAGTGGAGGATGGATAGGGAGGAAGAGGAGCTACAGATGGGTGAGGGTTTAGATTCTTCAAAAATAGCATGATTCATGGTAATCCAAATACCCCAATATGTAATGATAGGGAGTGCTTTGTGTTATGAGGTGGAGGGGGAGAGGAGCCAAGATTTGAGGGCTTCATAGACAGAGGTTCCATGCCATGTTTCAGTTAAAGTAAGAGCAACATTTAATTTGGACCAGACTTCCTTTGTGAAGGGGTAGTACAGAAATAGAAGGGGAATATCCTTTGAGTCTTGTTTGCAGAGGGAGCATCATCCAAGCCCCACAAAACTCCATTTTTGTAGGTTTTCCTAGGTGGGAGATTTTTTTATGAGGAGGAGCCACATGAATAGTTTTTCCTTTAACAAACATTTTAGTTTCCAAAGTGTGTCTTCCCACCAAGGGGCGGGATCTTCAATATGCTCCAAGATTAAAGCCATGTATCCATGCTTCTGGACATAGGTCCCTATTGGGTTGAAATACCAGATGAGGATTCTTTTTGGTCGGATAGATTGACCATGGAAGAGGAGAGAGATTCAATGTATTCTTCCTAGATTTGAGCATGTTTCTCATTTAATCCCACTTCCTCTTAGCTTAGCCACTGAGTTGTGCCCTGGGCATAATTCCTTCAGGCTATATGATGGAGATGTGTGAACCCCACATTGTTGATCTCCTATACAACAAGATATGGTAGAATATGTTTACCTTCACATTTTATCCAAGGATATATACCTATGATGACATCTTATCCATTCCCGATCTTCCAGATGAGCCAATTCCCTATCAGTGGGAAAGCCTCGACAATGTCTTTCCAAATGATTGATCCTTTCAAGGATGCTTTTTGGATTTTCCTTATCAATTCAACAGTGGTGTCCTGGGGAAAATACGTTTCTTTTACAATGCAATCCTAGAGACCATGCTTTGTGATGATTCCCCATATATTTTTTGCAGCTAGATCTTGGGAAAATAGATATATATATTTGATGCCCCATCCACCGTAATATTTTGGAAGAGAAACCCTTTCTTATGCTAGGACAAGAGGTTTTTTTTCCTCTGCTCCAACCCATAGGAATTGAAAGGATAGCTGACTGATTTTCTCCAAGATGCCCTTAGGGACCCATGTCAGGGAAGTTCAGTAGACTGGGATTGCTTCTAGGACATATTTGACTAATACCAGGCATCTGACTTGGGACAACCATTGGTTTTTCCAAGAAAGAAAGCTTTTTTTCTATTTTTGCGCAGACCCACTGCCAGTCCCTCTTGCTATAGTTATTTTCCTTTAGACTGAAACCTAGGTATTTCAACCCATCCAAGTTCTTTGAAATGGGGGTTCCCATGGTTCTAGAGATGTGTTGACATTCATATTTTTTTAATCCCTAGGAGGTGAAGGAGTATTTTTCCATGTTCATTTTCATTCCAGTAGCTATGTAGAAGGTGTGAAGGATCTCCTTTAGAGTGGAGAAACATGAGATTTCCCCTTCACAAAATAACATAATGTCATCAACAAAAAGTAGGTGAGTTAGGGATAAAATGGAGTTGATTTTGATACATTTGATATTTGATGTTGTGGCTTTACAGTGTATAATTCTTCTAAGACATTCAACCACCAAGAGAAAGAGGAGCGAGGATAGGGGGAATCCTTGTTGAAGTCCTCTTTCTTATCCTAAGAATTTGGTGGCTAATTCATTTATGAGGAGGAAAAAGGATCTTGTGGAGATGCAATTCATTATCTAGGTGACGAAAGAATGGAAAAATCCCAAATGGATCAAGAGTATCCTAATGTAGAGCCAACTTACTCCGTCGAAATCCTCTGAAAGATATACTTTGTAGGTGATGACCCTCTGCTTTTTTGTGTGAATAGAGTGAAGACCTTCTTATGTGGTTCCTATGGCTTGATGTATCTTTCTTCCCCTTAGGAAACAAAATTGTTCCTTAGAAATATTTTCACTTAGGATATCTTTAATTCGGTGGGATATGATTTTTGAAATGATTTTGTAAATACTGCTACAGAGATAAATAGGCCTGAATTGATTGAAACTGATAGAGTCATCCACTTTCAGAATAAGGGAAATCAAAGTGGCATTGAATGGGGCATGGATTTTCCCAGTTCTTATAGAGTGTTCGATCATTTTTAGGAGGTCTTCTCCAATGATATCAAAACATCCTTTATAGAATTCAATTGGAAAACCATTTGGGCCCGATATTTTATCCTTCTGAAAACCATGGATGGTTTATTCCAATTCATTATTTGTGATTTCTTCCATTAGATTTTGATTTTTCTTTGGGGAGATCAACATAGGGAAGAGACTTTCCACCTTTATGATGTAGTCAATGTTCACTTTGGGGTCATCTTTGAAAATAGTTTCAAAGTGGGAGGTGCCTTCAAGTGTTATGTCTTCAAATGATATTTCATTTGATCCATCACTTACATGAACTGACCAAAAGGTGTTGTGTAACTTCCTATTATTGGAAAGTGGTGAAATAACTTTGTGTTTTCGTATCCCGCTTGTAGCCAAAGGGATATGCTTTATGTTCTCCATTCCTATTCTATATTTTGAAGGATTTGTCTTCTTTGGAAATCAAGAGATTTGTACTCTTCCTTAAACTCCTCTAAGAGATTCTTTTGAGTTTCTTTTTCATGCTAGTTCATAAATTTTATTTCTATATCCAAGAGGAGTTTGTTTTCATTTTGTTTCCTGGATTTATTCCAAGTGATGAAGGTCACTTTTTCTCTCTTAAGGTTTGACATGAAATGAATGGCAGGAGATTCTAGGAGCCGAGGGTTGTAAGGAACCCAACAATCATTGATATCCTCTAGATAGGATTTTGATTCCAACCATAGTGGGTTGAATTTGAATGGGTTGGGAGGCGTCTTCCCAGGTCCATCGATTTCAAGCATAATGGGGTTGTGGTCGGGCATCCCACCAGATGCCATCCATTGTTTGAACCAAAAGGGCCCTTGAAAGACAAAGTATGAGAGAAGGAAACGATCCAATCTTTTTCCACCCTATCATTTCCAATTCACATATTTTTCCAGGTGGGGTTGTATTTTACAGGTTGTATGTCTGATAAGCTTGCTTCTTCCAATTTTAGAATGAAAAAGTCTAAGAGTGGATCCTTCTGGGCCAAGGGCCCCCAAATTTCATATTCTCCCAAAGTGAAGTTTAAATCCCCACCAATGATGAAAGAGTGATGTTGGTGGTTGATGTTGAAGAAAGACTGCCAAAAAACCTTTCTATCAGAGTAAGGCCCATAGATGTTTGTGCATAGAAAGTCAAAGTTGAGATCATTTGAGAAGAAGTAGGTGTAAAGTACAAAGGAGGAGGCCCAAGAGTTAATGGGTTTAAGGGAAGTTTGCTTCCATCATGTGATGATTCCACCAAATCTTCCCTAGGTGTCAAGGGAAAGGAAATCCCATCCCGAGAAGGAAGGAGTGAAGGATGTTTCAACTTTCTTTCCAACAATCATGGTTTCTTGGAGGAGTAGAGTATAAGGGGAGTGTAGTTTGACAAGTCTCTTGTTGTCTAATATTTTGGCAGGATTAGCCATATCGCAACAATTTTGGGAGAGCATGATCATCTTAAAACCTTTCCAGGGGAATTTGCTCTAAGAGCCCCAATAGGTGTTTTTTGTTTCCTAGATCTGATTTCTAAATTAACTTGATTTTGTGCATGTGAAAGGAATGATTTTCTTCCTCTCAAAGAAGGATTTTTATCTAGGGGGATGGGTGCTCCTAAGCCACCTTCAATGCCAAAGTGTGTGGAGGAGAGGGAATAAAGGAGGGATCGAAGATTGTACTTTTGAGGGGGAGAGGGGGTGCGGGGCACTAGTTCAGTGGGGGGAGGGAGGGGCTAGGGGAGAGGGAAAGGTCAACAAAGTTGGGATTGAAGGAGGGGGCATGGGGACCTCCATGAATATGGGGATGAGAGGAGAAGAGAAGGATCCCAAAAGGCTCGAGAGACTACAGAAGAAAGGTCTTCAACGAGGCCATACGAAAGTTTTAGGCCAACCATGATCCAATCCATTCCCATGTAACCAAAGGTGGTGAAGGAGCGATCTTCTTTTTAATAGAGACTGAAGGCGTTACCAATTTCCTTGAAAATATCTTCAGAACAAAAAATCAAAGGGAGGCATGATAGCCTCACCCATACTAGAGAAAATTCAACTTTTTCAAATGTAGAATCAAAATATATAGTCCAATTCTTTAGAAAGATGGATTGCATGCCATAAGACTAGGAGCCTTCAAGGATCTTGTGGGCATCAAGAGTCGTTCAAAAAGTCCATGCCAACCATCCCTTTTCCAAAACCAGGCATTTGGGGGAATAAACCATAAGCAATTTTTTTTTTTGCATGGTTCAATTTCGTAGAGAGGAAGCTGAGATCCATTTTCTAAGGAACCTGCTGAAAAGGGTTCCATTCTACATTTCTAATGTTTCGTTCAGCTAGATGTAGTCACCTAGAATCAACATTTGTTTCCCCTCTTTGCTTTAGACAACCTTTTGTCTTCTTATGGTAAGCCATGTCAACATCATTAGGGATGGAGACCGAAGTTGTCATAGATCTCGGGAGGTCCTCGCGTAGAAAAGTCTCCATGAGAAGATTCTTGATGAATCCATTTGGATGGGAAAATTCTTGGCACAATAAATCTACCAGATTATTCTGCAGGTCCTAGCTCCCAGAGGCAACATCATCATGATGGTAGCAATAAGAAGGTCTAGGATTTCATTACCAGTAATGGGAGATGAGACGGGGACTGTGATCGCACAAGGGAGGATCAGAGGGGAAGAGTGTTGAAATCCATGAGAAGACATAGGATGAGTCTTGTATGAGCTAAGTGGAGGGAGTATGCATGGGGGATAATCTAGGGGGAGTGAGTAGTGGATCTTAGTGTGAGATAGAGAGGGTGGGTGTCGACCTTATAGGGTATGATCAATTCATGCAAGGAGATCGAGAGGGGAGCAGAGACGGGTGTAGCCCAAATAACAACCCTACGAGATGGATTGACAGAATAATCGAGGAGTTCCTCCTATTCAAGACCCATGATGACGCAAGGTGGGAGAGCGGTCACAGTCTAGGTGATGACACGATGACATCATAAAGGGTCTGCGATAACCCTAAGCATCCAAAAACCATAGAGCCCCCAAAAATTTCACACACACACACACATTTTTTTTTCGATGGAATACACATCCTGGGAAACCCTCAAGGTACTTCCCCTCATTTCGAGGATGGTATGGGAGGTAAACCAGTTGGTTGCATTTTTGGCAACCTAACCCGATGGGGGCATCGAGTGAGGCCCAATAATATCTATAGAGGCAACCAACTCAGAGACTTGACCCTGTGACCTCCTGCTTGTAATTCAAAACACTCAACCACTAGAGCTAGCCCATTGGGATACATGCATACATACGTAAATACACACACACACACACACACATATATATATAAAGTAACTGAAAGTAAAAAAAATCGTGTTGTGCTTATAGGTGCTTTCTATAGTCAAGTATGAGGGAGATATGTACTTCCTTCCATGCATAACATGAACTTGACATGTGACATTTAAAAATACATATTAATAACAAAAAAATTCAACGTCGGTCATAAATAAAATATTTCAATGTCCACCTTAAGTAAAATAATTTTAAAGTAATTGAAAGTAAAACAATTATTATTTCAACGATATGTGCTTTCTACTTCCTAGTATGAGCGAGATGTGTAATTCCTTCAATGCGTAATGTGGAGTAATAACAAAAAGAAATGTGAGCTATAAATAAAATATTTCAATATCATATATATATATATATATATATATAAAGTTATTGAAAGTAAAAAAAATCTTGTGTTTAAAACATTTCAACAATGTGTTATTCAGTATGAGGGAAATGTATAATTCCTTCCGTGCTCAACATGGAGTTGACACATGGTATCTAAAAGAATATTAATAATAAAAGAATATTTCAATGTCGGTCATAAATAAAATATTTCAATGTCCATCTTAAAGAGACATAAAGTAATTGAAAGTAAAAAAAATCTTATTCGTTGAATATGTGTTTTCTACTTTCCAGTATGAGGAAGATGTGTAATTCTTTTAATGTTTAATATGGAGTTGATACTTTAATAACAAAAAAATATTTTAATGTCCATGTTAAGTAAAATATTTCAATATCAACTATATATATATATAAAGCAATTGATAGTAAAAAAATTCTTGTGGTTAAAACATTTCAATGGTGTGTTTCTCTATATGAGGGAGATGTGTAATTCCTTACATACTCAACATGGAGTTAACACGTGCCATATATATAAAGAACCAATGTAGATCCATCTTAACTCTGGATCTATCATGGGTAGAGAAGGATCAAATACCTCGAGGTTGAAAACCTTTCTTCAAATTTTTTTAATCTAAAAAAGATTTTTGATCCCTATTGGTGCATGATAGATGTGGTCAACACCATGTTAAGCATGGAAGGAATTACACATCTCTCTCATATTGGGTTGTAAAGGCATTTGCCATAGTGTAGATCCATCTTAACTCCAGATCTATCATGTTTCGATATGGATAAGTCCTTCGAAGTGTAAATCTTTCCTCACTTTTTTTTTCAATTTAAAAAAAGACCTCATCTCAAATGACTTGATCTTTCTAAATACATGATAAATCCAAAATTAAAATAAATTTACACTAACTAATTTATATGTATATATACCTCATATCAATCAAATTATTTTACAATAACAATACTATAGTAAATGTAATATGATATGCACTTAACAGCCCACCAAAATATTGAATATCGAAATAATGGTTGTAACATATAGTCATGGAAATCATGAGTGTGATTAGATGATGAGCGTTTTTTTGCTTTGTAGGTCATCCAACTTTAGTATTCATACCTCCCAAAGCAAATGACAATACGACATCATGTACATGACATGATAATATATTCACTTTATTCTCTCTCTTCCCTTACTGCTATCATGACATGAGAATGTAACCAAATTAAAGTTGTTAAAGTTGGACATTTTCAAATTTTATAAATGTTTTGAAGGAATTTGTATAGGTGATGGCGGTGTTTGTCATTTTTTAACACGGAAAAAAGGGGTTTTATAAAAGAAAAGGAGAGACATAATAAATATTTTTAAATATCATTTATATGTAGTGAAAATAAAGAATTTAAGGCTATTTTTATTTTTACTCGAGGAAGTTTAAAAAAAATATGGTTAAAAGTAAAGTATATTTAATGTGGTTACTCAACTTTTTGTTATCACAAATTTTATAACTTTATTTATTTTAAAGTCTTTTAGTGTTATTTTAACTATAGGTTTTATTAGGAAAGTTATGAATTTTGATGTGATTTTAATAATATTTATTTTGTTTTTAAAACCTATAATATTAAAAAAAAAAAATGATTAGTTATATTAAAATTAATAAAATCATTTTAGTATTTTTTTTGTTAGTTAAATATCTGTGATTTGTGGGTGGATTTGAGATGTGCTCAAGATTTTGAACTGTAATTTCTTAACGACGCACTCCCTCACTAAGTGTTCTATATCACAGAGACAAAATCTTTTTAATATTTCAACTTCATTTTATTATTATTATTATTTTATTTCAAATTTTATTTTTATTTTTAAATGATGATGATGATGATGATTAACGTCCACTAAGACCGAATTGGTCTATCGGACCTTAAGAGGGTAAGTGATTACTTGTGATTCTTTAGAATTTTGTTTTTGTGCTCGAAAAACATTAAGAGAAACTTTCCAAGTTCATCATACTTTTGTTGAGTAAAAATAAAAGATTCAATATTATCAATATTTATTAATTTGATCTCTTTATGTTTCAATAATTAAACAAAATTTCAAAATCTTTTATGCCACTTATTTGAATCTTAAAATAGTTATTATTCATATGATAAACAATACTATGAAATACTCATAGCATAAAGAACAAGAGTTGCATGTCAATGCAGTCCCTACCGAGTTAGTTGGGAAATACATGTTGAAGAATGAAACTTAATATAACTAAATGCATAAGTAATGAATATTTTTTGTCAAAAGATAATAATTGAGGGTTGTTTGTTATTCAAAGTGTATAATGAATAGTAAGTTGAATGGAACTATAATATTCATAAATATAATATAAATATAATAATTATATTATAAATAGAATAATAAATATAATATAAATATAATAATGCATAATAATAAATACATACCACAACTTTTTATATTTAGATGTGGTGATTGGTGAAATTAATTGATTATGTAATTAATTCTACATATTGAAAGACGTGAAGGGAGCAATAACACTTCAATTATATCAACCAATTAGAAATGAGAAACACAAATATTTTTATTATATCCAAAAATATATATTTGTTTTCTTATGTTAAACATTACATTGCATACACAAATTTATGATAAAAGGCAAATTAATGTCACATCAAAAGCAAACTCATTGTTGTAGTCTCATGGCAAGGACTAATAACATAAAAGATCTATCAAATTAGTCATATTATTTAAAAATGTCATGGAAAATTCATAACCGATATCCTAGAATAATTTTCGCTAAATGAAATGCCGACATCACTCACTCTTAATAGTGATCAAAAAAGTTTTATCACTCATTATTTGTAATAATAAGTTTGTTAATTAAAAATAGACATTATGGGATTATGCTAGTACCTAGAATCTTTAGGGATTATGCTATTGGTCAAAAACTCTTTTTGTTTGACATGTTAAGCATGGTTTGTAAACTGCAAATTTTTGGTACCTGAAAGTTTTCTTTGATTCTATTTGAATATCAATGAAACTGTTTTTTTTCTGAGTGAGAGTTGGAAATCGTTGGGAGTACTCCTTGAATGCATGCAAACCATCACAAATCCAAAACTCATTAATTCTACTCATATCCCCAACTATCATCTGCATTATGATTGACATTGTGCAGTTGACTCCCGTGTCTACTAGAAAATACGATTATTGGAGTTTATGTTGGTTGAAGAGAAACATGTTGTTTTGATGAGTAGGTGAGTCGAGTAGCTTTTGTTGGTCAACTTTGCATACCATCATTCCTTAATAAAGATAATCATTAATGAAAAAAATTGAGTTTTTCATATTATGTAATTGAAATTGAGTAAAAATAAAGGAGGGGTTGAACACACATCTTCAAGGTAGGCAATCACCTCCACCTTTGTAATGAAAGTTGGTTTCTTTTTGTAGACGAAATCTAGTTGGAAAATTTTCATTAAGTCTATAATGAAGCCTAGCTAGGTGAGTGTCTAATGTGTCTTAGGAGTATTAGAGAGTCATAATTAAAGTCAATTTAGTTATTGATTCAAATATAGTCCAATCATGATCATGCAATGTAGAGTTTGAGTTGAGTCATAAAATTTAAAATTTAGAGAGTAATACTTGAGTCATAGTTAGTCTTCATGTAAATATAAATTGTAGACTCTAGTACATTGTTGAATATTGTGAGATTACTTTGACAAAGTTTGAAGATCCAATGAGAGTAGAAGAAAACTTTTAGACCGAGTTGAGAGATTTCGACCAAGCAACATATATATTTTGACTAAAGTATAACACCTTTGCAGAGTTATGTTTGAGCATTTTTGACCGGGTAGTGAGCACATAGACACAAATCATTAACATTAAGCATTAATTGAGATTTTTTTGCAGCATGATCAACTAAGCATTTGACGGGGCACTTGATTGAGAGACATTGCAACATTGGCATTGAGTAATTGATTGAGAATTATTGCAGTATGATTGATTAAAATTTTATTGGAGCATTGACTTATAGAGTTTGTTGATTTTGAGATTATCACTGCAATGACAAGAGAAGAAGGCATTCAAGAGAGTGACATTAGAGGACCCAAACATAAAGATCCTAAAAGTAAAATATGATGACACAAGAATGAATGAAATGATTGAGCCCCTCGATATAAGAGTTGTAGAGTAGTTCCTTGGCTTGGGACCTTAGAGGCTAGAAGGAAAAGAGATTGTAGGTTAGTAGACTTGAAAGTAAGCCACTCATATTTCCAAAAGAACCAACCCTATTGCAAGTGTTGTGTAGGTGCAAGAGGGCGAGTTAAAAGGGAGACTCACTAACTGCATATGCACCTATTAGATTGAAGACGTAGGCTAAAAGAGTAACATGTTCCAAGATGTTGTTGCATAGTTCCTTTAGTACAAAGAAAGAATTTGAGGTTGGGGGAGATGTTGGGAGGCCTCTTAGGCTCTTGTAAAAGCCATCATGAAATGTAATTAGATAATAGACTATATGATTGTAAAAAATGTATGAAGAAAGTAAAGTATAATGCAAGTGATAAAGAACACAACAAAGAGAACCTAAATGAATGATTAATTGGAGAGAGTACAACCGCTCCAACCATTCCCTTGTTTGCATAATTACTTTTGAAGAGGAACAAAAAACTTGGTTGTTTTACCTTCCCAATTAGTTGTCTTAAATATTTTTGTGTGTATTTGTTGCAATGTAGTTCCTTTCTTGAATGCATGTTGAAACCCTATTTTCAACAAATATCATACTTGTATGTGTAGTCTTTAGAGTGATTAATATTCATATGGTGTACATAAACTATTATTGCAATGATATATCCATAGTCGATATTTCATTCCACATTAATAGATTCTCTACTCTACTCTATTCTACTCAAGTATCAAATAAAGACAACTTCTATAGTTATGGGTTTCATTGATCTTTCTTTTCTTTTTTTTTCCCAAAAAAGAACTATCAAACATGATATACAGAAAATAAGGCCCTCCAAATTAGGCATTTGGAGTATAACTAAAAAATATTATATTAATATAAAAGGTTCCCTCTTTCAAATAAACTCTCCTTCACCTTGTGGAAGATTAAGACACCTCACATCCACCCAACTCCTCCCTAGTGCCAAATAAGGGCTCTCTTCCAACTTTTTGTTGGGATTAGGTTTCCTTGACCCTAAACAAATCGAGCTAGAAATTTTCATAGACCTTGAGGATTTCAATCTCACCCATAGATTGATTTACAAGTTGATCGATGACATATGGCCCTCCCTTAAGGGGATCCATGTGTGAAACCCTTTTTTTTACAGGGCTTTATAATTTAAGCTACTGTAATTTATGTAACTTTGTGAGAACAATTTTCTAAAATAAAAGCATACTATTTTATTTTTTTCTTTTTTTGTTAGAAATTTCCATCACTTGCGGGGCCAACATTTCAACCGTTGGCTAAGAAACCACAACTCGGCATACAAACAATCAAAATCACCCAGGGATTGCACATAGCCTGGGTCACACCAACCCTTAACATGATTAGATTTTTGGGTGTCGCCTTTCGACTAAACACACCATAAGGATATTGAACTTGGGTCACCTAGCAAACAAAACCCACACCTTAACCGGTTGAGCTAGCGGGAATTGACATCATATTATTTTCTTTAAATAAAAACATTCTTATGATTATATGAAAATAGTAATAGTTTTTGTTGCATTTCCTTAATTTGCATTTAAATATTTTTTTTGTTTTTGTAACTTGCAACTAAACTTTACTATGCACCCTAATTAAACAATTTTTTCATACTAATTCAAAGAATTAAAATATAAAATAGTAAATACCTAAAAAAAATACTTTTGAGTTAGTCCAATTGAGTTTCCCCTTTCATCTGCCACTATGGACTGTCACCATGGAAATCCATGTCACCTAACATGTGGTTTCCATGTCACCATGTACAAAATTTTCCCAAATATTCAAATTTCTAAATATTCAAAATTCCTAATTTTTTGAAATTTCAATTTTTTTAATTTTTTCCAAAATTTCATGTTTGTGAAGGCACCATGGATTTTGAAATCCCCAACCTCATAGGCTAAATTTGTTTCTAAATTCACCCAATTTACTCCAATTAATCATCCACTCGATGATTCTGGACACAATTCGATTGGAATTCACTTTGTAATTTTGGGATTTTCCCAATTTCCTCCATGGCCGTTTTGCAATTCCATCAAGTTCAACTAATTAACCCCTTAAAATTTTCAATTCAACCTCATACACGTGAATTATTCCATGAATTTTAACCATAAAATTGGGGCTCTTACCCAATTCCAAAATTTTTATGGGTCAACTATATGAACAAATATTTAATGTATTCATGCCTTTGTATGCCTAGCAGATATCCAATTTGGGAAAATTACTTGTCTTTTCCTTAATTAATAAATTCCAGGTAACTTTCCCCCAATTTTCCTTGAGGAAATTTTGTCAAACACTTTGCAGGCACATTGAAAATTTCACCTTTGCAATTTTTTGTACTCTGTCTTTGGTGTTTGGCCCATACAACCCAAGTTCTCTTGCGCACTCTGATACCAATCTGTAACACACCCCAAACTCACTTCTGAGCATATGTCACAAAAATTCAAACTATGTCATTATAAATTTTTAAAATTCTTTTACCTCACTCATTAATATTTTGATACCATTAATTATTATGCCCAACAAGGCTCTGATACCCATCTGTAATAATATTCCCTACATATGAAACACTTATGCAATCCTAGAATAATTCAATTAGTGCATAAATTATGCATAACACATAATAACATTAATAAATTTAAATGTGCACAATAATAACAATTAAGCACACATTTATACATAATAAACAACATATAAACACATAACATAACATTATTTTTGTTGTATAAAAGCACCCACTGGGTGCAAACCTTAGACGTTCCACCCAAACATAGACATTTTTGTTCTCTCACTCGCAACAACAGGTCACCCTTGAGCTAGGGCTACGAATCCACCAAGGAAAAGGATACATAAGCCAACTAGGTCTAATAGCCAATACAACAATGGCTAGGCCAAGGTACTAAACTCTAGCAACAATTCTAATATACATCCTCCCATTCTTTGTCAGCTTGCACAACCCAAGGAAGCATACCCCCATCTATGCAATGCAGTCCCTCGAGTTGTCCCACTTCCCTTCCAAGGATTCAACATAGGATGACCAGGTAGTCTTAGAGCTCTGCGGCTCCAAGAAATTTGATTGCTATAATGGAGGCTCCAGGCACCCTCTAGGCCTGACACCTAGGGATACCTATCCTGGAAAAATCTCCCTCCAGGGCTCCAACCTTCCCCAAGGCAACCAAAGGCGAATTGTTCACCCAAATCTACCTAGGATTCACAAGGTTCATAAGGTAATAGGGTCACAATGACTCACTATCTCACACCCCAAACCAAAATGGAAAATCAAAATGATGAGAATGAGGGAGAACAAATGATTTTTCCACTAAATCCCAAGTTTATATATGCATGTCCTCTTTTTGACAAATGGCAACCAAGGAAATCCTTCCTCGTGACAATAATAATTAGGACTAAGGAATATAATATTATATTACTTGGCTTAACCCCTTTCCTTAACCCCTCATCCCCGTTTCCCTCTCATGGAGTCTATTAGTACTCAAATTTGAAGTGTTAAAAATTTGACATTTGGCCAATAATAGAGGCACTACCAGAATCCATACATTCTTGTAGCGCAATCATTAACATGATCTTGTCAACCTCTTTGTTGATTTTCTATAAAATCTCTCAAAACCTCCAAAAATTTTAAGTCCCCATATCCTCATATTTTCAATCTCGTGAAGTCTTGCTTACAATAGAGTCATATTTTCTTTATTATTTCCTTTTCTATCCAAAGCCAAATATTAAAAAAAATATTTTAAAATCATTTGTCAACATGATTTTATCTTGATAGTTTATCCCATGTTGTTAAAAATAAAAAGTTTTGGGTAATACAATTAAGGGGAGAACATATCTATTCATTTTGAAGCAGCTATGTAATCTTCCCATCCCCTACTTACTGATTTTAAGTGAAGCTCATACACAGGAAGGAGCTCATGCACATATAGAAAGTGCCAACAAACTGCCAGGTCTAAGTGTCAACGCGGGTGTTTGCAGTGTTTGAAAACACAATAATTTCACATCAAGATGCTCAGCAATGTTAAATTGCATACAATTAGTTGAAGGATGATTTCCAGAGATGGAGAAAATATCAGTTCCTGTCATTATTACAGGAGGTGAATTTCGGGCTCCATTTCCGATCAAACGATAAAGAATCTTCCAAAACCGTTCAACCCACCTCCCAAATGGACCCATTTACCTTGCACGGAAGCGGTTTTTGGAATTTCTCAACGATTTGGGTGAAAATATCATCTGATCAGGACTAAATTTTTCAGAACATTGTTTTCACACGCCCAGTAAAGTCAAACAATCATCTTCAGATTGCAAGAAGAAGGGTTGACAGAGCCTCATGGTCATACAAGGAAGTAGTCCATTATTTCTAGGGATTGATTCAAGCAATTCAAGGTTTCGTATGTAAAGATCTCAAAGGGGATCAGAAACGAGATTTGGAGCAGAGCATTTGCTTCCTCTCCTTTTCCGATTACTGGTTGCACAATAGTTGAGTCTTCAACAATTTTCCAAGTACATGCTCTTTGTGAAAAAGCATGGTGTGACTCTTAATGAAGTAAGTCCGTGATCAGATATTGGCTCAACATCTACCATAGGAATGGATGAATCAAATGGTGATTCCTTGAAGAAAATGAGAGTGATTTTAGTCACAGGAAGTAAATCTAGCAGCTCATAGGATTTAGAAACTGAGGATTTTGTGTGAATTCAATCATCTTGAGCCTATAGTGGAATCAATGGCTACATCTGTTTCTAATAATTTAATGGATGAAATCACAAGATTTTCTTTGGAAGCTTCATTTGAAATGTTATATTCACCAGTGAAAGGCCTTTGCTAAGAATTCCAAAGTGATCAAAATGGGCTCGAGGGCTTTAGTCTCAAGTTCATCTTCTTGAGATTATGGAAAAATATAGAACATTACGATCTTTACAAAGATCCAGAGGAAAAATTTAGTGAGAACTTTCATGAGATAGGGTAGCTCAAAACAAAGTAAGATCACTCCCAAATTTTTAGTTATTAGTTCAGTCATCAACTAATTGTTCTCAAACAATAGTTATGTATCTTTTGGCAATAAAAAAATCACCTCCAGGTTTATAGCAGTAATAGAATATATGTCCCATATTTTAAGGGAAAAGATCTCGAGTTATCTTACTGAGGTGGTAGAGCACATCATAATGAAGGATCATTAGTCAAACAAACTACATATTGTTTTGATCAAAGGATCTCCATCAAAATAGGATCTGGGTTTGATCTAGATCTTATTAAATCATGATTCATTACAACTATTAGAGAAAATTTAGCCTTATGGATGTTCTTGATCCTTTTGTTTTGGAAATGATTTTACTACTATACTTATATATATTGTAAAATTTTTATGAAGAGAGGGCCAAGAGGGTATTGAGGGGCCTGAGAAGGATTGGAAAGGGGGAGGTCATTATCTTAACAAAAATGTAAACATGTTCTCTGTAATTTATGCATTTTCATTCTAGAGCATCAAGTTCATGAACAATTTACTTGTCTTCCATATCAATTTTCCTTCTTCTTATCTGATGAAAATTATGATTCTTGCAATGCAATAGTCATTACACAGTTGCATAGCATATTTACTGACAACAGAGATTCTACTATTCATTATCTGTAAATTGTATTTTGTTTTTTCAGTTATTTCGATTTAGATTAAAATGATATTTTGGTCTAAATATCTTCTCCATGAATGTAGAAGGATGAGCATATTGCAAGGTCTTCACATTCATTATGTGTTTACTTCTTCCATTTAATGTTGTCTCTTTAAATGTTTACTGTCCATTTGATTGCCTTTGACCTATGAAATGTTACCCTTTAGTTGGATTTGAGCCAAATTTCCTCCACCTTTCGTATTCATCCAGATCCACATCAAACCAAATTCAAAACCTAATATACATCTTTATCTATAAAAACCATTGCAATAAATTGATGATTCCCTAGCTTTCCCTTTAGTAGTAAAGTGAAACTTTAGCGAATAACAAAGTCCTAGCCCCCATACTCTTTGTCTAACTTGGTATGTATCCATGATGTATTTTATCAATGCATATGAGTGTGATTACAACTTACAATGCTAGGCTCATTGACCTTTCAACATATAGGCTTTATGACCTAATACTACACAGGGACTCTGGCTCAAATCATATATACAGAGGCACTCAGACCCAAAACATCCTAGTTAACCAACCTATAAAAACATATGTACATATACACATTTACAACTCGGGGATCAATTTAGGGGTATCACAATGCCCGCCTCATCGAAAATACTATAGATTAATTTCACATTATGATTGTTTTCATGTAGGTGTCCTTCTCTTTCTCTCTCTATCTCTAGGGTGGGGTTCCCTTCAAACAAGGCTCTCTCTCTCTCTCTCTAAGGTGGGGTTCCCCTCAAACAAGTCTCTCTCTCTCTCTCTAGAGATTAACCATGATGCATTTCAATAGTAAAGTTTTTGTCCTAAACTCACACATTAGGGGCCATCTATGATCACTCCATATTTGTCTACTTATATACTAGATGGAAGGTTTTACACTAACTACATCACCAATTGGCATATACCAACACAATAAAGCACAAAAATATGTGAATTACCTAAGTTATTCATAGATGATCAAAGTCAAACCATGTAGTTGACCAAAGATATTACTGTGTAACACATTGGTTTACTGGCCACACAAATTTGATGGGTAATCATTCGATACTCATGTAGGGTTCTTGTACGTCATTAGCATAACCAATTCCATAAGTTGAAAGTGTTGCACTATTTCCATGCAAAAATGGTAGCTCGGAAACACTCAGTGCATGCAGTTTTTGACATTTATGATGAGCTACTAGAGTTAATAAAGGCAAATGCATGGGAAAACTTGGGAAACATCTTCAATTTATTTGCATGACATTCTCCTAGAAGACTTATAAGTACAAGTATCTCTCATGAGTTAGAAGAATTCAATGAATGTACGATTACACTGCACAAGTATATCCTAATATTGTGAGTCCTTTGTTGCAATCAATTTGTTATTCCTCAAAGGTGTTGGTGTTGCTCATTCATATTCTTCCTCTATCTTTACATGAAGAAGTGAGTTTCTTGTTGTGATACTCATGTAGGGTTCTTGTATGTCATTAGCATAATCAATTCCACAAAGTTGAAAGTGTCGCACTATTTCCATGCAAAAATGCTAGCTTGGAAACACTCAGTACATGCAGTTTTTGACATTTATGATGAGCTACTAGAGTTAATAAAGGCAATTGCATGGGAAAACTTGGGAAACATCTTCAATTTATTTGCATGACATTCTCCTAGAAGACTTATAAGTACAAGTATCTCTCATGAGTTAGAAGAGTTCTATGAATGTATGATTACACTGCACAAGTATATCCTAATATTGTGAGTCCTTTGTTGCAATCAATTTGTTATGCCTCAAAGGTGTTGGTGCTGCTCATTCATATTCTTCCTCTATCTTTACATGAAGAAGTGAGTTTCTTCTTGTGATCTCTTGTTCAAAGAGAGCCTCAAAGAGGAAAGAATCCCCCCATGAGAGAGCTTGGAGATCACTTGCATAGCTCGCTCAAGGAGATATTATTATTTATTGTAATCTTCTTTCCATTCCTATTAATACAAGGAACTTGGTTTCCTTCCCCATAGAAAATGCATGTTCAAATAGTTTAGATATTTTTCCCATTGCATTGTATATTTTAGTTCTTTGAGGTAACTAGTTTTTGTAGAGATTTGTAATGAATCTGGTTGCTTGTTGTCTTTATGTGTACGTTCATGTTTAATGAGGTTTCTTTATTCAAATCCACCTTTTCTTTCCCTTAACTACCCTTGGAAATTATTTGGTTAAGTTAATCTTAGTGGTTCCATAAATTGGTTATTATAGTTTCACTACCCACACTAAGACATGCATTTATGCAAATTTAAGCAAATGTATTGCTAGTGACACAATGTTGGTGTGTGACGATCAAATCTAGACTCAAATGTTGGACGAAGAACACATTTGCTTCAATGTAGACTTTTCTTTGATCATGGACATGAGGTGGCCTCCCACCCAAAGTCAAAATCATCCCTAGTTCTAAAAGTGAAAATCTCGAAAGTCCGCTTGGTGGAATGATGCACAATTGGAATACTCTCAGGCAAACCTAGTAAAGACCTCTTAGGACATGACACTAATAGCTCCAACAACTACGATTACTCCAATTACAAAAGGTAGTAGAGAATTAAATATTAATGCCACATCTCACATCTCAATAGTAAAATCCCTTCCCATTTATTCCCATGCATGAAAAACTTTATGAATTAAGAAAAAGGAGACACAAATCAATTTCTTTATTTTACAAAATGGATCCAACTTGTGTGATCAACAAAGGTAAAAAATCAATTAATAATGACAGATACTCTAAAAATGCTCAATATGAAGGCTAGTTAAACAAAAGTTAGAAAAACCTTAAAAGCGGGGAAAAGATGAAGCAATACAATCTTCTGTTTGAGTAAAATGTTTTTGTATAATCAAATATACAATTTGTACATGTATTTCAACTTCATCAAATTATTGTATAATAACGAAATTAATATATAAACTTAATTAAACACAATTATAAATATTAAAATAAATTATTCTTATATTTTCTCATCCGAGTCTAGGGTGTGATCCTCCTCAAGATGGGCTTTGCATAATTAAACCTAAAACATCAAAAGAACTAACATTGTTATGCAAATTTCCTCTATCATAGCAATTACCGGTGATTCAAACTTTACAAAAAGATGAAAATTTGAATATCAATCTCACAACTAAATCTACAATAATAAAATATTATAATATAGACCAATTTATGAATTTTGTTTCCAATGATATAATTATTGAAATTTTATTTAATAAAAATAATAAGATTGAATAAGAACGTTACCTTGGCAATGTTGGTGTCCAAATCCTTGGCATGGAACCTATGAGAAGGATGTGACATTTAATGTCTTTTCATTTTTTATATTAAGATTCAAATAAAATAATCATTTTCAAAAACCAATCAAAATACACCTAGTTTTAAATACAAATATATAGCTATGTCGAGTTAAAGGGCACCATGAATTCTTTATCCAGAAAATTTGATATGAAATGCATCTAATCAACTCTTGTGGGACCCGGCAATGAGTTATTTGTTGAATATGAAAATAATGATTGCAAAAACGCATTGTCGTCCAATCCCAACACAACCACATAAAAATTATGATGCTTTCCAAAGAAAAAGACAATACGACATCACGCACATACACATAGCGACTTAATTCTTTTTGTTCCCCACTTCATTCACACGAGGGTAACGTGTCAACGATTTTGAATGGAAGTTGTTGTGTAGGTATTTTATAATTAATAATGGTCTAATATTTAAAAAATAATAATTGAATAATTTTAATTATAAAATATAAGTTATAAATATGGATAAAAGTTTGGTGGGTTAGCTTAAGTGGTGATGAGTTAGTTTGAGTGGTTGAGAGTTCTGGTTTATATGTTGAGGTTATATGGTCATATATTGTATAGATTGTTGGGCCTCATTCAATGTCCCCACCAAGTTAGGTTGTCAAAAATGTAACTAGACCATACAATAAAAAAACATACACAACGTTTTAAGAAATTCGATTCCTTTAGATACTTGATACATTTGGATTTGAAATATTTATAAATTTAATATAAATATAAATCGATAAATAACAACATTAGATATAAATGTATTGTATTTTTTAAACATTTTTAAAAATTTAATTCTACAATTTAACCAATGCTCACTAGGAAAATAAATTTAAAATTTTAATAAAAAACATATTTAAAAATGGAAAATAAAACACATTGCATCAAGTATGTTATAACATCACATGATGGTGTTTTATAAACCTAAAATATTTATTTTTATGATAATTTTTAAGTTTTAAAAAATCTAAATATTGAAATAAAAAAACAATAATAAATTTATATTTATATAATTTAAATAATTTTTTTTTTAATTTTTTAAATATTATTTATTTAAAAATATAAATATATTATATATTTAAATATTAATATTTTGGTAAATTAGTTTGAGTGGTTGAATGTGTAAATTACAAATAAAAAATTATAAAATTCTTTCCCTTAACATATATTCTTCAATATATTTTTTTAAGACTTACTCAATGTTTCCACTAGATTAAATTACCAAAATATATACACATTAATAATTCATGTTGTTTGTTATCTTACATATTTAAAAATCGGAGCATGTTCATTTATCCATCACATATAAATGATAGATGGTTTGTATGTTACTTTTGAATAATAAATGTTTTGGAAACATGAACAAAATGGATTGAAATCAAAATCATAGCATTACATTAATGTATTGTGTATTGATTTATTGAGTGAATATAAGAACAAGTAACCAATTAATTAATGTAGATAATGCGATAATAAATTTAATTATATATGTTATTTTTAATAAATTTTATTATATTTATATGAAAATATTTTTATTTATTATTTAATTAATAAGAATTAATATTTTCAAAAATAAAGTTTGTTAATTTAAGAGTTATACGAAATCAAAAAGGAAGATGAACAATTGGTTTGATCTATAAATTTATCAGAGGGAAGGGAGAAGCAATACATATTTATCAAAATTGAGATATAATGTTTTCGTTGAGAAGGGAGAAGGAAGGAAGGGTGAATCAATACATATGGTGGTGAAAAGTCTTATGGAAACTAAAGAACTCATCAAAATCCAAATTTTCATATGTCTAATCTTAAACAATAAGGCACCTACCTCAACTGTACTAAAAAAACTTTTGTTAAACCTGGTTGGTGTAGTTTATGCTAATAAGAAGATATGAATGTCCATATCATAATGACCTTTCATTTTATAAAGAAGTGAAAAGAATGATACAATATCAAAATATTTAAGTAGAAGATAACATTGAAAATGCCTTTAAAATTTTATTTATGTGAGAATCAGGGAAAAAAAATAATTATAAACCTTCCTCTAAACATTGCTGGGAGAGTGTGGTTAGTTAGAAATCTAAAATTGTTTAAAAATATGAATACAATGTGCATTAAACATTCTCCATGCATACCTAAAAATACAAGATAAACAAATTGCACTCATCTCTAACGAAGAGGAAATAAATAAAAACATTCACCAAGTTTAATTTAATGTTTTACACTTTCAAGCCGAATCAATACGCTAACATGATTAAAAAACAAAAATCCATCCGTATGTTATTATATTTCACGAAGCATGGAGTGCCATGTAGATATGGACGACGTATTTAACATTCTACTTTGCTATTTTTACTTTTATAAAATATAAAATTACATTTTTATGAAAGAAGGAAAACAAAATGGTATATAAAGGCTTTGGAAGGGAGTCACGACTCCTCCATATTTTGTTATAACAATCTCCTCTCACCCTATTTTGAGAACATCATTAGTACATTCGGTTGCATGGATGAAATATGATGGAAAATTGCTAGTTACTTGGTAATTTGTGTGTTAAATATAGTTTTTTTTTTTCAAATCATTAACATTTTTTTTTGTTGAAATTGGGAAATTGAACATCAAAATTGTCAAACTCATCAAATATTTGAAATATTTTGCATTGAAGTGGTCATTCTTAACTTAAATTTGATCATTTTAATGTGGAATTGTAAAAAAATAAGAATTGTTTATAGCCTTCTCCAAGTTTATTATTGAGTTGAAATTTCTAATGTTTCTCTCGCATATCCTGTTAAGATGAGCATGGTCAAGTTGACATTGGGAGTCATAAGTCTTTGAAACTCCACCCTCAAATCCCATCCATTCCTCCCATTCATTTGCATCATTGTAGTCATAATAATTTGCAATTTCTCCATTTTCCTGGCTTCCCATTCTTCAGTAGAATGGTAAGTGATAGGAACTTCGCCTTCAAATCTGATCCATTTCTCTCATTCATTTTCATCATTATAGTCACACTAATTCACAATTCTTCCATTTTCCCCTGTTGCCAATTCTTGAGTAGAATGCTAAGTGATAGGAACTATGCTTTCAAATCATATTCATTCCTCGCATTCATAATAATTTGTAATTATTTTATTTTTGTTCTTCTCTTCGCATTAAATTCACTCAAATGAAATCGAGGAACACTAGAATCTAACATAGTCCAAGAAAACATCACAATGTAACAAAACCCTTAATGAACATTGCAATGCGATGCCACCTTTGATAAACTCTGTAATGTGTCATAACTATTATTAATATTATTAAACCATTAAACCCGATCAGCCACAGTCAAACACTATAGTCAACTATATTCAACCATGGTCAATGAAAGCCGACAAAACTCAGTGTAACATAACCATTTGAGAACATAGAAATTTGACATAAGTAAAAAAAGATGGATGTTGCAATTTGACATAACCACTGAGGAATGCCAATTATGGGAAACCAAAGTCAACCAAACTCAATGAAACATAATCCTTGATGAACATTGCAATTTGACATAAGTCAACCATGCTGAATGTTACAATTCGACATAACCATTGATGAATGCCAATTATGGTAAACCAAAGTCAACCAAACTCAATTCCTTGATGAACATCACAATGCAACATCGCTATTATTCCTTAATGATTATCCAAGATGAATGTCACAATCTAACATAACCATTGATGAATGTCAGAGTCCAACATAACCCTCAATGAACACCACAATGCGGAAAAACCATTAATGAATGTTGCAATGTGACATCACATTTGATGAATGTCAGAATTTGACATAACCATTGAGGAACAAAAGAAGTCATCATAAGTCAAGCAAGATGAATGCCGCAATGTGACATAAACATTGAGGAACATCATAGTCAAACATATCCATTGTCAACCACAGTCAAGCATCACCAACCAAAGTCAATCAAACTCAATGTAACATAACCCTTGATGAATGTCACAATGTAATATAACCAATAATCAACCATTATCAAATCATTATAATAAAATAAAATATAAGAGATCCCCTTGTTTGTGGGATAAGGGACCCCCTCCACGCAGTTATTTGACTACTAAAGTCTACGGAGGTATATATACCCTACCCCTATGGATTTGAACTTGTAACCTCTCAGAAAGAAACACATGTTCTTAACCATTACGCTCACTCATATTGTATTATATTATATTATAATTGTTATTATTCATATAATATTTATATTTTATATTACAATTTGTAATAAATATTATTAATTATTTATAATATTATAATTTATATTTCATTTAATTATTATATAAATAATATATATAAACTTTATAGTATTATAAATAATTTAACTATAAAATTAACTATTAATAAAACTTAATATTAATTGTATTAACCAAAATTAAAAATGGTAAATGAAAATATTTTATTAAAATTGAAATAACATTAATATATTTATATTATAATATTTAATATATTATTATTAATTTTAGTATCATTAATATTAATATGATGATGATGATTAACATCTACTGAAATTAATTGGTTTATCGGATCGTAAGAAGGTAATAGATTATTTCAATTTCTTTAAAATTGTATTTCTATGCTCAAAACGTATTGAGAGAAGTGTTCCAAGATCACCATAGTTTTGATGACTTAGGAGTTTAGGAAGGTTGGTAATGTGGAAAATATTTTTAAATTGGGATCTAATATGAGTATAGGCAAGACAATCCAAGAGGAAGTGTTTTCCATCTTCTACCCACTTAGTGTCACTAAGGTCACAAATTCTCTCATCCCATGGTGTTTTGGGAGTCGTCCAATGCCCAGTTTCACTATGTAGCATTGGTGGTTTTGGCTAGAGTTTGAAGAAATTTTGGGAAGCCTCTTTTCATCCATGTTGTTTATCTTGTTCTTGTACATTAGGTATCTAATTATAGCAATGCTCTCAATGGGGGAAAGACTTGATCTAATATTGTGTTTTTTCATATATATATATATATAATCTACACCTTAAAAATTATAATCAATAATTTTATTATTAATATGATATGGTTATATTATAAAAATCTTATTATATTATATTATAATATGTAATAGTCAAATCCCACTAGCACATTGGATTTCGAGGGTTTGGTTCTGTAAAACGACCAAGGTTTGAAACTTGTGGTAGTTTTGAGGAGACACCCCAAAAAATCCAGCCATGTTAAGGGTTGGTGTGTCCCAACTCAGGTGTGATTCCCAAGTGATTTTGACAGCTTAGATGCCATTGGGTCACAGTTTCTTAGACCACAGACTAGTCCCGCATAGTTTCTTAGATCACGGACTAGTCCCGCAGGAACACACTAACAAACAAAAAATATATAATTATATTTATATAATTATTATATAAATATATAATTTTAAGGTCACTACCAAGCCAGACCAAATTGGTGTATGAGCCCCCCTTGTTTGTGGGATAGGAGACCCCTCCCCGCAACGATTTTGTAATACTAATATTATAATGCCTAATATAATATTATTAATGTAAATATATTATATTTATATGGTATTTTTAATCAATTATATATCCACATATTAAAATTTGATCAATAATATTATATTACTATTTTATATTATTATATTATAATGTTACAAATTATACATATTATATGGTTATTATTATTATATTTTAATATTACAATATATATATATATATATATATATATATATATAATATAATTTACAATAAAAAAAGTTAATTTATTTAACATAATAAATGAAAATACTTTATTAAAAATTAAAATAATACTAGTTTATAATATTTACTATAATATTATATTATTAATATTTGCATATATATATATATATATATATATATATATATATATATATATTTTAAGGTCACGACCAAGCCAGACATCAAATTGGTGTATGAGACCCCCTCCGCCCAACGATTTGACTGGTAAAGTCTACAAAGGTATACATACCCTACCCCCCTCTGGATTTGAACTTGTGACCTCTTAAGAAGAAGCACACGTTCTTAACCATTAGGCCCACTCAGGTTGTATTTATATTGACAATATGTTGCAACCTCATTAGTCAATAGTCTAGTACATATTTTTTCAAAATAGTTGTTATAAAACTGATCTAGAGCAAAAATGCATTCTTCCTACACAATGCTTCACTAGCTACACCGGTATGCCATTTTGAGAGGATTCTACATGCATATATTCTAACATATATTCCTAGTAGCCAACTGAAATATTCTTTGTTGAAAAAGTTTGGGAAAAATCTTCTTGTTTGATGTTGGACTTTCATCAAACAGTTTGCATGTGCCTGTATTTATGGCTGTAGGTGAAAATTGGTTGGACAACAGGCTGTCCCTTAGTTTTATTTGCTGATTAATGGGTTTTCTAACCCCTTATACCTCCCCAATGCAATGTCTAGTGTATTATTTCATCATTGGATAAAACCCACAAAATTATAATGAAAAACATTCATGTATTCAATGAGCAAAATAGTCGATCTCAGACTAGCTTTATTAAATATCCATGGCTGAACTTATTACAATTAGAATGAGTAGAATACCTCTTCAACGGATGAGGAAGATTTCTATATGAAGCTAGAACTCTCACCACACACACGCAGCCATATGATTCTCTCTCAAAACTGTCCCACGAGTTGATATAGGGGCGACTCATGTATATATTATTCTGTTGTTTGATTGAGGAAAATGGCAGCTCCAACACAACAATAAACTGCCCAACAATTGCAAGGAACAACCCACAATAGGAGGTCGACCGACAATGACCTCACACTAACCTCCATGCAACAACAAGGAAATGCAGCCACAACCAATAAAGGAAGGCTAGCCACAGAGAAATGGAGGCACGACCAGCAAGGAGCACGCAGCACCCAAGGAAATCGACCCACAGTGATCACAAACAAGAGTCCACGCTGCAGCAAAATCTTGTCCATGACTTGGAGGTGAATAACTCAGCTGTGATGGGAAAAACACACAGCCACAAATGGAAGATGCACCCAGCATAAGAAAACACCCAATTCCTCCCCACACATGCCAAAGGAAACACCCTTCCTTCCCAACTGAAAATGAAATCTTTCTCAGACGAATCTCTTTGAATCTCAATGCCAATTACCTGCAAATGAAAAGCCTGAATGGCTTCTCCAATTCCACGGCTTGGGAAGATAGTTTCACTTCTGAATCCGAGATTCCACGGTTAGGGAAGATAGTTTCACTGCCGAATCCGAGGTGCCGAATGGGTTCCCAGCTGAAACCCTCGTTTTCTCACCGAGCTCTTCTCCCAAACT
>ML795268.1:154387-175271 GCA_009831015.1 Picea engelmannii
ACTCACTTTTCCTAAGTTTTCACTTTATAATTCGAAAGTGACTTTACCAGTATCGTTTCCCTAGCTCATCCGTCTAATGGTTTACGGGAAACTGTATAAACCATCATGGTATCCCGACTGCCTAGGAAAAACGAGACATTACAGTCCTCCCTGCCCAAATTTTCTTGTCCTCAAGCAACTTCAAACCTGGAAACTGCAACACCTGTTTGTTTTCCCAAGTAGCATCCTCCACAGGTAGACCCTGCCATTTTACCAAGTACTCCCTGACTGCCCTATCAAGGAATTTCCACCCTCGAACCTGCAGGATCTCTTCAGGGCTTGTGGCCCCCCACCCGTCATCATCCCAATGGGGTGACTCTTGTGAAACAACCTCCTCAAAAGTGCCCTCCATCCTGTACCTGTCCCCATACATCTTCCGCTGACTCTGGGCCACCCTCAGGTTCTCCTTTAGTGCTCTCAGGATGTCCTGGCTGTCCTGTAACCAACCTCGAACCTGAGGAATTCTACAGTCGCCGCATGCTATGTCAAAAATCAAGACCTCATAGCCGTATAGCACTCGAAAAGGGGTCATACCGATAGACATGTGAAAGGTGGTGGGATAAAAGTACTCCCCGAGATGTAATCATATCACCCAAGTACTTTGTTGTCCCGCGATGAAGTTCCGCAAATACACTTCCGCCCAAGTGTTCCCAAACTCAATCTGTCTGTCGATCGGTGGGTGGTAACTAGTACTTGAGGTCAGCTTGGTACATACCAACCTAGAAAACACCTTCCAGAAACTTCTTGTGAATCTATTGTCCTTGCCACTGACGATGGATTTAGGCCACCCATGTAAACGGAACATCTCCCTAAAAGATAACTTGATCACCTGCGCTGCTGAGTAGTCTAAAGGAATGGTGGAGAAGTGGGCAAGCTTGGTGGGTCGGTCCACCGTGACATAGATGCAATCCTTCCCTTGCATCTTCAGTAACCTGGTGGTGAAATCCTTGGGGATGCCTTCCCACCCCTGATCGTGAAAAGGATGTAATGAGTCGGCTGAATGTGTGTGCTCCACCTCATTCCCCTGGCGAACTCCACACTCCTGGAGATGCCTCTCTAACTCGTCTCTATAGGCCCTAGGGTGCCTATACAGAGTGGTAATCACTGCTCGAATACCCTCCTCTAACTTACTGATGTACTCAAATTCCCTGTCGGGAGGCCTACCTGAAGGTACATTACCAAAGACATTATGCTCCCGAAACAAGTCATGTATCTCCCTTGGAAAATTGGGCTCCCCGCCCTCGGACCTCTGCATTGAGATATGAAACTCCTCAACCCGTGAAATGTCATCCCGTCTCATCACTGCCTCCATCTTCTTCGCGGTTACGACCTTAGGAGGATACGTATTCATGCCCCGCAGAACCACTCTCTTGCCATCCTGACCCTGGAACTCCATCTCCATAGTCTGGTAGTTAGTGGAGTACCTCCCCAGGGAGTATAGCCACTGAACCCCAAGAACCACATTGGTGTCAGGTATCTTTACCACATAGAATTCATCGGTGAGCATGTAGTTTCCCAGGTTCAATGTCATCCGTGGAACGTACCTGGTGTAGTCTAGTGTGTTCTCCCTTGGTATGACCACTGAGAAACCCTCAAAAGACTCAACGACAATGCTCTTTCGTTCCACTAATGAAGATTCTATAAAGTTGTGGGATGCCCCACCATCGACCAAAACTATCACTCGATGTCCCTGCACTCCTCCCCTCATCCTGAAGGTGTGAAATCTGGGTATGCCGGAGAGTGATGCTATAACCCCTCGTGTTTCCATCGATGCCTGCTCTGCCTCCGCTGTCCGTGAATCCTCTGTTTGTCCCTGTTCCTCTTCTTCCTCATCATCCCCGCTATCTGAGAAGACCTCTATGTAGTGTGCCTTGGCCTTGCCTGCACACCTGTGACCTAGTACCCATGGTTCCTGACAACTGAATCACAGCTTCCTCCTCCTCATATCCTGCCTAGTAGCATCATCCATCCTGTTCCTGCCCGTCCATTCCCTCTGTGGCTGTCCTGCCCAGTCCCTCTACCGATGTCCTGTACCATCCCTCTGTGGTGGTGTCCTATCATCGAACTTCGTAGGGAAGTCCGGCCTCGGGGTGAACTTGGTCTCGGGTACGGACTCCTGTAAGTCTCTCGCCCTGCTAATTGCATCCTGTAGCATAGTAGGCTTGTAAGCCTTCACCCATCCTCGAAGTGGCTCGGTTAGCCCCTCTGTGAACAACATCACCAAACGGGCCTCGGAGATATCGGTGACCATCACTGATATCCTCTGGAAATTTGATATATATGCATCTGCCTACCCAGTTTGTTTCAACTGTGCCAAGTCTCTAAAAGACATCTTTGGATCTCGTTTGTCAAATCGGTGCACCAGTCTACCTGTAAACTCAGCATAGGTGACAATGTGGGCATGACCCAGAGTGGTCATCCCGTGGTACCACCAGTCATGTGCCTCACCCTCCAAGTGTAATGTAGCCAACTTAATGACATCTGTCTCTTCCATGGGGTTCAGCTGGAAGTACGTGTCGAGCTTCTGCACCCAAGCTCGTGCCGTGCACTTTGATGTCCCATCGAAGTATGGTAGAGTGAGCTTACCCACTGTGCGTTGTAGCTCGTAGCTCTGTGTGGGACCCCTGTTGAAGAACCTCGGCCTGTTTCTCCCCTTGAAGCTACAAAACTCAACAAAAGTCATAGCTTCTCTCAAATATGGATCCATGGCCTTATACTCCTGAAAATATGCTGCTAATGGCTCGTCCTGCTCTATCTGCCCTCCTGTACCTGTCTCCTGTGGTCCTAAGAATTTGGGCATGGTAGATCTAGGAATCTCACTGTAGTCGTGAGGGCGGTTCTGAGGGTTGGTCCTGGAAGTGATCACCTCAACATGAGGTTTGTGTGTGTTTCCCCCTTCTTCCATATGCCCCCTCTTGCTGCTCTCCCCCTTTTCTTCACCGTGCTTGCTCCCTAGAGCATAACCTGTGATTTTTCCCATGAACTCTTGGGTCTCTCTCTGACCCTCTGCTATATCCTGTAAGGCGTTCATGAGCCCTCTGATCAAACCATCCTCTCTGTCCTCTGGCAGATTTGCATTATTTCCTAGAGTGCCCTCCATGTCTTCTTCTCTGCCCTCTATGCTTCTGCACCTCCTGCGCCTATAAGTGATGTTCTGTAGCCCTTCCTCAGTCATCAATGTAGCCCACAGCTGGCCAAGATCATGCTTTGATACCACTAAAATATTCTTTGTTGAAAAAGTTTGGGAAAACTCTTCTTGTTTGATGTTGGACTTTCGTCAAACAGTTTGCATGTGGCTGTATTTATGGCTGTAGGTGAAAATTGGTTGGACAACAGGCTGTCCCTTAGTTTTATTTGCTAATTAATGGGTTTTCTAACCCCTTATACCTCCCCAATGCAATGTCTAGTATATTATTTCATCATTGGATAAAACCCACAAAATTATAATGAAAAACATTCATGTATTCAATGAGCAAAATAGTCGATCTCAGACTAGCTTTATTAAATATCCATGGCTGAACTTATTACAATTAGAATGAGTAGAATACCTCTTCAACGGATGAGGAAGATTTCTATATGAATCTAGAACTCTCACCACACACACGCAGCCATATGATTCTCTCTCAAAACTATCCCACGAGTTGATATAGGGGTGACTCATGTATATATTATTTTGCTGTTTGATTGAGGAAAATGGCAGCTCCAACGCAACAATAAACCGCCCAACAATTGCAAGGAACAACCCACAATAGGAGGTCGACCAGCAAGGACCTCACACTAACCTCCACGCAACAACAAGGAAATGCAGCCATAGCCAATAAAGGAAACGCAGCCACAGAGAAATGGAGGCACGACCAACAAGGAGAACACAACACCCAAGGAAATCGACCCACAGTGATCACAAACAAGAGTCCACGCTGCAGTAAAATCTTGGCCACGACTTGGAGGTGAATAAATCAGATGTGATGGGAAAAACACACAGCCACAAATGGAAGATGCGCCGAGCATAAGAAAACACCCAATTCCTCCCCACACATGCCAAAGGAAACACCCTTCCTTCCCAACTGAAAATGAAATCTTTCTCAGACGAATCTCTTTGAATCTCAATGCGAATTACCTGCAAATGAAAATCCTGAATGGATTCTCCAATTCCACGGCTTGGGCAGATAGTTTCACTGCCGAATCCGAGATTCCACGGCTAGGGCAGATAGTTTCACTGCTGAATCCGAGGTGTCGAATGGGTTCCCAGCTGAAACCCTCGTTTGCTCATCGAGCTCTTCTCCCAAACTCAATTTTTTTAAATGAATAGTTGATAATCCATTTTCCCCTTCAACCGTCCTTTTATTCATTCACTTGTCCTTTTCTCCATTAAAATATTCATTTAATTATTAATTGGAGAGAAATACCCTCAAAGAGGGGTTTAATAATAATAAACTCACTTTTCCTAAGTTTTCACTTTATAATTCGAAAGTGACTTTACCAGTATCGTTTCCCTAGCTCATCCATCTAATGGTTTACGGGAAACTGTATAAACCATCACGGTATCTCGACTGCCTAGGAAAAACGGGACATTACACCAACATACTTTAAAAAACATTAAAAGATAAAATTAGGAAAGTTTAATCTTTGTATCCACATTGTTGACTAGATTTGTCCATGTCAGTTGTAGAGCAATGCAGCTGCATCGATTCTCCATCCTCTTTAGTGAACCCAAGAGATAAATGCACTCATGCTTGTGCCATGTTTTAAAAATTTAGTAGATTAGTGACAGTCCCGAGTCTATTTGAGAAAACTATTTTCTTTCCTTAGTTCTTGTATTATATTCCTTAGTAATTCATTGTTTCCATGATTATGGCATCCTCCTTCTCTCGGGCCTCTTCCTGGATTCAATTATGAGCCTCTAGAATAGCAATGCCAGTTTTAATGTCCAGAATCCCCAATTCATGAATCCTCAATTGTCTCTTAGATTTCAAACCTAAATAATTTTTATGCATGTTTGTACCCACACCTCACTTTTGTTTCTGTCTACAAAAGTATAGGGTCTCCCTGCTTCATAGACATTCCTCTAAGTCCTAGCCTATTATCGATGCCAAACCTCCTAACCCCTGTCAAATTGTTCAA
This sequence comes from Picea engelmannii, assembly GCA_009831015.1. Taxonomy (NCBI): domain Eukaryota; kingdom Viridiplantae; phylum Streptophyta; class Pinopsida; order Pinales; family Pinaceae; genus Picea; species Picea engelmannii. The sequence goes on from ML795268.1 coordinate 159,548, forward strand.
ATATTCACATAGATTTTCTATTCTCCTACTGCCTACATCCCTGATCCAAGGAAGATCCCCTTCTTCCCAAGAAAACAATCACAAAATTCCACCAACACATAGTCTCATGAGCTTGATAAAACCAAAAAATTCCATCAACACATAGTCTCATGAGATTGATAAAAAATACTCAATAGCCTAATAGGTTCTAGAGTTAATGTTGTCGGATGCCATCAAAACCCAAATTCTTGCACGGGGAAAAAATTCCCCACCTGCTTTAATGATGAAGTGAAGGGAAAGTTGATTAAACCTCCCTTTCATCCTTATGCATGTAACACTCCATGCCATGTGTATAATTATGGATTATGAGGCATGCATGGTGATGCCCCATCCAAATGAAACACTTGCAAATGTTGATTAATTAAATCCAACATGATTAAATGAGGTGATAAGGGGACTCCCCCAACCAATTTTATTTTTCTATTCATTAGATTTAAGGCAATACAATTCTTCCAACTCCTTATTTATTGCACAATGCCCCTTGCTCAAGATGACACACCTCTTTAGCTGGTGTATCTACTCTTCCATTCAAAGTTATTAAGACATGATAATATTCTACCTTCTCAAATCTCACCTCCTCTCTCAGTATTCTCTGGATTCTCTCTGAATGGCTCTTGCAAAGTTGCTATGGTTTTGCCCATATCTTTTCCTTAAAGCTTTCATTATTAACTTGGAATCCCCTACCACAATTATTTTCTTATACATTATGGCATCAATTAACCTCAATCCCATAAAGAGAGCCATAGCCTCAACCTAGTTGTTGGTTGCTTGCCCTAAGCCCCATGCATAGAAATTTGTTTCATAACCCCCTTACTCTTGCTTCCCCTTCTATTCTATTATTAATATTAAATAATATTTATTAAATATTATAATAAAAAACATAATTGATATATCAGTTTTTAAAATTTATTTTTCATATAAAAATGGTATAAATGTTGTAACATTATAATATAATATTAATATTATATAACTTTATTCATTAATAATAAAGTTTCGTATAAACTTTGTTTATATAAATATATGACATTGATTATTTGAATATATATTTATGCTCCCAACTGTTACAAGAAATACCTACATTAATAATATTGATGTGTCCATATACGTTAATAGACATATATTTAGAACATACTATATGAAACATTAAAAGAAAAATGTGACACATTAATTTTATTAATGTGGTTGTTGCTAGTTATAATAGTGCAACATTGATAAAATAGGGTCTCTTAATCACCTCATTTATTTACTATCAACTCATTCTAAATGGAATCTTACTTATATGCTCATCTTTAATTGACAAGTGGACCCCTCCACTGGGCTTAATTTTGAATGCAACATTCACAATTTAAGAGAAAATAGTTCCACATAATTGTTATTTCTTTTGTAATAATATTAGTCCCTTGAATTTCCTAGCTCGTTATATTTATATTTAACAACAACTATTTCATGTAACTTTTTAAAAAATTTATTGGACTATAGCCATCCATTATTTGATGGGAAGAAAGTTTTAGTTAAGAATAGATTCTAATGTTGTGAAATATGTTGGTTGTGGATCCTGATTATATTCCTAATCCAGAGGTCTTTGTTTTCAGCCATGTTTATACCCCATAAAGAATTTACACCCTAGAAGAATGTACACTCCTCCACGTGGGGGAGTGCAGGCCGGGGGTTACCCCCCCTACAGGGTCCGAGGGTTCGAAGGAAAATCCCCTGAAGAAAAAATTTCCTTGTAAATGTATATTGTAATTTCATTGTAAATCTAGAATATTCATTATAAGGTCACAGATCTGATGGTAGAAGTTATGTTAGGGTTTTTTTCCTTAAAAGGAAACCCTCTTTTATGAGGGAAATGTATTGCGGCTATGTATCATTTGCGAATATTGTATTATGAGGGAGGAGACTTTGAGAGAAAGAAGATGAAGTTACAACAAGTGTGTTGTAGGTTGTATCCCTTCATTTTGCTAGATAATAATAAAGGAATGACCTAGCAATTTCTCTGGTGGATGTAGCCCACACTGGGCACTGGGTGAACCACGTATATATGTGTCTCTATTGTATTATGTATCTTTTGTATTTTATTTCTGCATTTGTTTTTATTTTATTGCTCTTTGATCCTCTTTTTCTAACAACTGGTGTCAGAGAGAAAGGTAACTCACAGGAAACGAGGGTTCCTGGTTCGAGTGGGAGCAATGTCGGAAGATGGAAAGTTTAGGGTCGAGAAATTTAACGACCAAAACTACAAGTTATGGAAGATGCATATGGGATATTATTTATATCAGAAGTATCTATTCCTACCATTGGGTGGAATAGAAAAGAAGACGACGACCATGAAGGACAAAGAATGGGAGGTTCTTGACAGAAAGGATCTAGGAACGATACGACTGAGCCTGGCAGTGTTGGTGGATTTCAACATTTCGAAAGAAAAGACAATGAAGGAGCTTATGGACACATTGGATAAAATGTATGAAAAACCCTCAACGTCCAATAAGGTATTTCTATGAAGAGATTATTTAATATGAATATGTCATAAGGTGGGTCTATTGCATATCATTTAAATGAATTTAATATGGTTACTAATCAAGTAAGTTCTGTAAAAGTGGACTTAGATGATGAGCTCAGGGTTGTTCTAATCTTGTGCTCATTTCCAGGAAGCTGGAATGGCTTGGTCATGGCTGTAAGTAACTCTGTATCTAGTTCAAACACTTTAAAATTTGATGATGTTGTTTGTGTTATCCTTAGCGAGGAAATGCAACAAAAAATCACAGGCGAGACATGAGGTAATGCGTTAAACATGGAGAACAGGGGAAGACAAAATGATACAGGAAAGGGCTCAGGGAACCATGGGAATTCTAGGAAGGGAAGATCCAAATCCATATTTGGATAGATAGAGTGCTAGAATTGTGGGAAAAAAGGACATCTGTAGAAAGACTATAGAGATCCAAAGAAACAAAGAGATGGACAACATAATAAAAATCAAGAAGCAAGTGTAACAGGTGATGTGTTACAAGATGCTTTGATTCTTTCTGTAGATATTATTTTTGAGTCTTGGGTAGTAGATTCAGGGGCTTCATTTCATGCCACACCCCATAGGAAAATTTTTCTAGATTATGTTCAAGGTGATTTTGGACAGGTTCATTTGGGTGATGATGCACCATGCAAAATTGTTGGAATGGGAAAGGTAAAGATAAAGTAAAGCAATGGAAACCAATGGTTGTTGAAAGAGGTAAGACATGTTCCAGATCTAAGGAAAAATCTAATTTCAACATGTTAGTTGGCAACTGAAGGTTGTATATCCATATTTACAGATAAGGTGTGGAAGGTCACTAAAGGATCATTGGTGATAACAAAAGGACATAAGGTAGGTACATTGTATTTATGTACTGGTAATACTGACTCTTCTATCTCTTTAGCTTCTATAAGAGTGGATACAGCACTGTGGCATCATAGGATTGGACACATGAGTGAGAATGGGATGCAAATACTTCACAAAAAAAATTTGTTGCCAGATCTTAAACAAATTGATTTGGATTTTTGTGTGCATTGTGTTTATGGAAAAAAAGAGAGAGTCATGTTTCTTAGAGTTGGAAAAGAAAAGAAGAGTGAAAGGTTAGATCTTGTGAATACATATGTATGGGTACCAACTCAGGTATCATCTCTTGGTGGCTCTTGTTATTATGTTACTTTTATTGATAATGCAACTAGAAAAACTTGGGTTTATTGCATTCGACAAAAATCTGATGTTTTTGATACTTTTAAGAAATGGAAATCTTTGGTTGAGAATGAGACAAGAAAAATTTTGAAGTGTCTCAGATCAGAAAATGGAGGTGAATATTGATGCAAGGAGTTTGATGATTACTTTTCATACCATGGGATTCATAGAGAGAAGATAGTTCAAGGAACACAACAAGAAAATGGTGTGTCAGAAAGGATGAACAGGACAATCATGGAGTGTGCAAGGAGTATGAGATTGCATGATGGTTTTCCCTTACAGTTATGGGAATATGTTGTACATACTGTTGTTTACTTAATAAACAAAGGACCTTCAAGTTATTTGGATGGTGGAATTCCATAGCAGGCATGGATAGGTAAAAAAGTAAACTATTATTTTTTGAAGACTTTTGGTTGTGAAACATTTGTCCATATTGATAAAGAAAATAGAACAAAGCTTGAGGCAAAATCCAAGAAGTGTACCTTTATTGGATACAATGTTAATGATTTTGGTTATTGTTTATGGGATTATGAAAATCACAAAATCATTAGGAGTAGAGATATCATATTCAATGAGAAGGTCATGTACAAAGATCAGTTGCAGGGAAAGAAACATGAAAAAGAAAATCCAGAATACAGAGTGCTTGATGAGATCACTAAAAAATAAATTCCAAAGGTACCAGATCAAAATGTACAATAACAAGAGCAACACGTACCTCAAACTCTTGCAAGTGTTGTTAGAATATCTACCAAGTTAAGTAGACTCCTGAAATATACTCTCATTCATTGTATTTTTTATTGTTGACTGATTTTGGTGAACCATAATGTTATGAAGAGGCAATGCATGTAGACACCAAAAAGAAGTGGGAGCAGGGCATGAAAGAGGAAATGGATTCCTTGGTAAATAACGAGACTTGGGATTTGGTTCAATTGCCTGCAGGAAAATGAGCATTGCAGAATAAATGGGTTTACAAGTTGAAGGAAGAATATGGAGGCAAAAAGAGGTACAAGGATAGACTTGTTGTAAAGGGGTTTGCACAAAAGGAAGGTATAAGTTTTGATGAAATATTTTCTCCTGTTGTTAAAATGAATTCAATTATGACTATTTTAAGTCTTGTGGAAGTAGAATATTTGCATCTTTAATAATTATATGTAAAAATACCTTTTCTCCATGGGGATTTGGAGGAAGAGATTTACATGTATCAACCACAGGGGTATGAGGTCAAAGGAAAGGATAATTTGGTATGCAGGTTGAAGAAGAGCTTGTATGGCCTAAAGAAATCTCCAAGGAAGTGGTATTTGAAGTTTGACAGGTTTATGAAAAAACAAGGTTATAGTAGATGTCATTCTGATCACTATGTTTATTTTAAAAAGCTACAAAATGGAAGCTATATTATCTTTCTATTGTATGTAGATGACATGCTTGTTGTAGGGTCTAATATGTAGGATATAAATGTGCTCAAGAAGAAATTATCTAATTCATTTGTGATGAAGGATTTGGGTGCTGCAAAGAAAATCCTTGGTATGAGAATAACAAGAGATAGGAAAAATCACAAATTGACATTGTCTTAGGGTGAGTACATAGAGAAGGTGTTGGAAAGGTTTAGAATACAAAATTCTAAACTAGTTAGTACACATTTGGCAAACCATTTCAAATTAACTAAGGAAATGTGTTCCAAGAAACATGAGGAGATATAATACATGTCTAGGGTCCCTTATTCATCAATAGTTGGAAGCTTGATGTATGTGATGGTTTGCACAAGACTAGATATTTCACATGCAGTGGGAGTTGTGAGAAGGTATATGAACAATATAGGTAAAGAACATTAGGAGGAAGTAAAGTGGATTCTCAGGTATTTGAGAGGTACTTCTACTCATGCATTATGTTTTGGAGGTTCAAACATTATTCTATAGGGTTATGTTGATTCAGATATGGTAGGTGATAAAGATAGAAAGAGAAGCACCACATGGTATGTTTTTACTATAGGTGGAACAACAGTAAGTTGGATTTCGAAACTGCAAAAAGTTGTTGCACTTTCAACAACAGAAGTAGAGTATGTTGTTGCTACAAAGGCTAGTAAGGAAATGATTTGGTTACAGAGGTTTATGGAGGAATTGGGAAAGAAGAAGGAGAATAGTAGGTTGTACTATGATAGTGAGAGTGCCATTCATCTTGCAAATAAATCGGCCTTGCATTCAAAGACTAATCATATACAACTCAGGTACCATTTCATACGATCCGTCTTGGAAGATGGACATTTGAAGTTGGAAAAGATACACACTAGACAAAATCTGGCAGAGATGTTAACAAAGGGAGTAACCAGGGAGAAATTGAGTTCCTGCTTAGTTTCAGTTGGTCTTCAAGCATGAAGGTGAAGATGAGAAATTTACTAGGTCCAAGAAGGATCATATTCCAACATATACAACAACGGTGGAGTTGTTGAGATCAATATCCAAGTGGGAGATTGTTGGTTGTGGAGCCTGGTTATCTGCCTGATCCAGAGGTCTTTGTTTTCAGCCATGTTTATACCCCATGAAGACTTTACACCTTGGAAGAATGTACACTCCTCCACGTGGGGGAGTTCAGTGGGGTGTTACCCCCCCTATGGGGTCAAGGGGCAAGCGGGTCCCCAGTGGGGGTTCGGGGGACAATCCCCCGAAGGAAAAATTTCCTTGTAAATGTATATTGTAATTTCATTGTAAATCTGGACCGTTCATTATAAGGTCACAGATCTGACAGTAGAAGTTTTGTTAGGGTTTTATTCCCTAGAAGGAAACCCTCTTTTATGAGGGAAATGTATTGCGGCTATGTATCATTTGCGAATATTGTATTTTGAGGGAGGAGACTGTGAGAGAAAGAAGATGAAGTTACAACGGGTGTGTTGTAGGTTGTATCCCTTCACTTTGTTGGATAATAATAAAGGAAGGACCTGGAAATTTCTCTAGTGGACGTAGCCCACACTGGGTGAACCACGTATATCTGTGTCTCTATTGTATTACATATCTTCTGTTTTTTATTTCCACATTTGTTTTATTTTATTGCTCCGCGATCCTATTTTTCTAACAAAATATTTATTTGAACAACAAGCTTTTGATGCCAGGAAAACAAGATGGTTGGAAATTCTTTGCAAATTCAATTTTGATATCAAGCATATTAAAGGAAAAGGAGAACAAGGTTGTTAATGCACTCAACAAAAGAATAGACGAAATGCATGCTACAACCATTAGCATATGTAAATCAAATTTGAAAAACATAATTCTTAAAGATGTTACCTCACGTGAGAACTATCTTCAGGTGAAACAGGGACTACTACAAGAAAATGTACAATAGAAATATAAAGATTATAATACATAAGATGATAGAATCCTTATGCATAAAAATAGAGTTTATGTTCCTAGTTCTCATGAATTAAGGAAGCTTGTATTGAATGAAATACATAATGTTCCATATGCTAGGAATACTAGGTACCAAAAGACAATCGCAATAGTAAAGAATCAATATTTTTTACCAGAATGAAAACATATATTTCTAAGTATATAGCTAGATGTATGGAATGCTAGAGAGTGAAAGTTGAGCATAGATATCCATCAAGGTTGCTACAACCATTTCCATTGCCAGAGTGGAAATGGGAGGCAGTGACTATTGATTTCATTAATAAGTTAACTAAAATAGTAAGGTATCATGATTCCACCATGGTAGTGGTAGACAATTTGACAAAGGATGCACACTTAATTCCAATTAAGTCAATACATAAGATAACAAACAGAGAAAAAATATACATGAAAGAAGTTTCCAGATTGCATGGAATACCCAAGGAAATTGTATTAGACAAAGATCCTAAGTTCATTTTGAACTTTTGGAAGGGATTAGTTAATGGTTTTGGCACAAATATGAATTTTAGTACAACATACCATCCACATACTGATGGGAAAATAAATAGTGTTAATCAAGTAATTGAAGATATGTTATAGATGTATGTGATGGACAAATCATCTTGTTGTTAGGAATATTTATACATAGTGTATTTTTCATAAAATAATGGATATTGTTCCTCATTGAGGATGAGGGACATTTGAGATTTGTATGGTAGAAAATGAAACACCCTATTAAGTTGGGATAATCTAGCTAACGAAGTGATGCTTGGACTAGATTTTCTTTAGGATATGGAAGAGTAGATGGTAAAGATCAAGTATAATTTAAAGGAAACTCATGACATGAAAAAGAGTTATGAAGATAAAGGAAAAATAACAACAAAATTTAGAGTTATGGAGCATCAGTTTTTGAAAGTTAAACCAAAGAGAAGTTCCTTGAAGTTGGGGAGTCGTACTAATCCGGTAGCCAAATATTGACATCCTTTTGAGATCTTCGAGAGGATAGGACTTATTGCATATATGCTTGCATTGCATACTATAATAAAAGATCATAATTTATTTCACGTATCTTTGTTAAATAAGTATGTGCATGACCCTAACCATGTCATTGATTGAACATTGATCTAGGTGGAATTGGAAGAAGACTTTCATTTACATCGAATGTGCATCCTAAAATAAAATATCATGTTTCTTCATAATAGAGCCTTAGGGTAGGTAAAGGTCCAATGGAACCATTAAAACTTTGATGAAGCAACATGGGAGCTAGAGGATGCTATGCAAGAGGTGTACTCACATATATTTTGAAATTTTGATATTAAAGTTTTTACAATTGTATATAGTTCTACTAATACATCGAGTATGGTGCAAATCTAAGGGGGATGGAAATGTAATACCCTAGCTTTGAACCATATATTATGAATGCATATATAATGATGAAATGACTAAAAGCTAGGCACATGTGAATTTGTAAATATGTACATTTGATATAATAAATACCACAAAGGGTGAAAATTAAAAAGGAAAAGGAAAGGGGGCTATGAGTCCACGAGAGGGGAAAGAAAGAGGGCCTATGGGGATAAGTGAAAATAATAATATTTTATTTCTACCCATCCCTTTATCCTAAGTTCCCTAGACATTTCCTATGCTAATAAATTATTCATAAATCATGAGATTGATGTCACAAAAGAGAGACACATAGACTTATAATGAAGGCACGCGATATCTCCTTTGCATATAAAAATATAAACTAAGAATTTGGGCATGCATGTTCATTATTATCCCTGTTCATTATTCGCTACCATGAAATTATGGGAAATTGTTTCCACGAAATTATGGGAAATTGGTACCATGAAACTTTCTTAAAATCTTGAATGTGATATGAGTGATGGATGACATATATAGGAATTGATTTATAGATGAAAATCCATGAATCCCAACAATAGAAATTCTTTGGCCAACCTTTGTGGGAATTGTATGGGATTGGAATATCTCAAGGAACTATTTAGCGGAGAATGGGATCCCATTCCTAGTGTTGTACATTCTTATAAAGGAATGAGGGCCGATTGAGTGGGATAGTTTTAGTGTTTAACTGTGAATTTTTGGAATTGGGTTGAGCAAGAGAACTAGATCCGAGCCATAGGAATGCACCCTTCTAGATTCATAGCCTCAACCAAGGGGTGGCCTTTGTTATAGAAATATTAGGCGTGACATAAGGCATGTGGTTTGGAAGAATGTTATTCATTTGTAGCTAGTTGGTGGATGATTCTTAGAAAGATAAGTATTTCTTTAGTTATTTATGAATATGCAATGATAATTGTTTTTCTTGTTATGTATTTATTATTTATTATTTTGTTCATTTTTGAATTTATGTAACTTAATCTACATATTTAAAATGAATGGCATTGTAGGTTGCATACATTCTTATGGTTGAAATTTAATGTTCATGTCTTTGTTAGCATTGCTTCCAACCATTAAATGCTAGAATAGGGAAATTGGATTCGTGGGAGTTATTTTTTTAGTAGCACATAGCCTCAATAAATGTACATGGGGTACTAGATATGTTATAGTTGAAGTTGTTAAGCCATAGAAAAATCCCCATATTAAGTATAAAACCCCTTATTAAGACCTAGATATTGAATTATTACATTTTTAGTGTTATATTTGTATGTAGGCTAGAACCATTCATTGTACCCTTTCATTATAATTGTACCCTTTGTCTTATATATATATATATATATATATATATATATATATATATATATTGTTTTTTTTCCTTGGAATAATTCCCGGGGAAACCCACCAGGCACTTCCCCTCATTTCGAGGATGGTACCTGGGGTAAACCATATGAAGACACCCCTAAGAACAAACCACTTGGGCTAAACCCAATTGATACACACACACACACACCAAGAAGACCTAGTCTTAGGATCATCTTGTATCATCTTGTACATTGAGTATATTGTAAAATGAGGTTACCCCCTTGAAGTGGATTGTTATTCACTAATTTTTTATCATTCTCAAGGTGTTGGTTCATAACATTTAGTTTAAGAGCATTGATCCTAGGGTTTTTCTTCTTCAAACGAGTCATCTTGGATTTTTTTCTATAATTGTTTTTGAAATATTCAGATGAAAAATTTTGGAGGTTATTCAAGAGACATATCCAAGTACTTATGGTAAAAATTTCAGGTTATGTTTCGTTATAATTTGAGATATGTATCCTATGGAATATAGGGTTTTTGACTCATCCTAAAATCAATCTTAAATGAGTCATCTTGGTATTTTTTCTATAACGTTTTTTCTGAGCAGTTTGAGATAGTGAAATTTTTATGATACTGAGAAAAGATAGCAAAGAATAAATGGTAAAAATCTCAGGATTGGGTTCATTTCATTTTCAAATATATCTCATGTGGAAGTTAGGGTTTGTGACTAGTCCTAAAATTAGTCTCAAATGAGCCATCTTTTTATTTTCTCTATAAAACCATTTAGGTGAAGTTTTAGACTCTTAAATTTTTATAATCTTGAGGAGACATAGTGAATTACTTGTGGAAATTTTTCATAGTTTTAATCATTATAATTTGTGCGATATATCTTGTGGAAGTTGGGTATTTTTACTAATCCTGAAATTAGTCTTAAACAAGTCATTTTGGTATTTGTGCTATAAATTTTTATCAGTGAAGGTTCATACCATGAAATTTTCAAGAGTTTAAGAATTCATATCGAAGTACTACATGCCAAAATTTTAAAGTCATAAGAGTTCAAATTTCAGAGATATACCAGGACAAAGATCATCCATCTAGACATACTCCAAATTAAGGGTTTGAAATGTATGCAACTTACATTTGGCATAAATTTTGATTGGAAGATCTATTTAGTATGATTCAACATTTGTGATAAAGAGGAAAAATAGGAGAAATATTATTTTCTCACATGGATCTAAAGATTGCTCCAAAAGATATATCACCAACTAAACCTCCAAATATTTCAACCATGACTCAAGAAGAAAGAGAAGAAATCTTTCACCATATTGGAAAGGTGGAAAAGAAGATGGATGGGGTGGAAAATAATATGGATTAGGTGGAAATTAAGATGGATGAAAATATGAAATAGATGGAAAATAATATGGATGAGGTGGAAATTAAGATGGATGAAAATATGAAATAGATGGAAAATAATATGGATGAAAATTGGGAGCATATGGAAAATAAGATGTTAGAATTGAAAAATTCCATGTCTTCCATGATCTTACATGCTCTAGATAAGAGACTCCCTAAAGGGGATATCAAAATGCAAGGAAATCATGAAAATGTGGAGGAAATAAAGACTGAGTTCCAAAATCATGATTATGCATCACTTCAAGATCCACATCATCGAGTTTTCAATGAAACACTAAGGAAATACTTCATTCCAAAGATCTATATGAGGAAATTTGATGGTAAAGGTCATATAACATGGATATTCCATATGAAACAATACTTTTATCTACATCAAGTGCCAAGCTTACAAAATACACCTATTGCATCCTTATATTTAGAAAATGATCAATTTGTTTGGTATCAATGGCTTTGTGAAAGAAAAATAATTCTATTATCTCTAGGTCCTTTTTTATGGATGAATTGATAGCACATTATGAGAATATTAAGAGAAATACATTATTTAGTCAATTGATAAATATTTGGAAAAAAGGTCCAATTATAGAGCACATTCAACAATTTCAAAAGATCAGTATCAAGGTAAAGAACATTACCGAGGATAATTTGTTAGATATCTTTATGGGCACTTTGAAGGAGAACATTCAACATGAGGTGCATATTTTCGAACCTAAATCCCTAGAGAAAGATTTCAATATGGAAAGGAAAGTGGAAAAACAATTATGGCTACTAGAAGGATGACCACTAGCAACTATAGGGAGCACCATGTTCCCTCTCCCAACCTCACTCAACCGACAAGGTTGACACCTAAGAAAATGGATGAGAGAAGAAAAAAGAGGCTATGTTTCAATTGTGACACCAAGTACAGTAAGGGGCATAAATGTGGTGAGAAGAAATTATTGTACATAGATTGTGAAGAGGAACAAGATCAAGAATTTGAACCATCACAAGATATAGATCTAGAAGAGAGCACTCCAATGATATCTTGTCATGCATTGATCTGCATGAGTACTACACAAACCCTCAAGATACAAGGATACATAAAAAAATAAAAAGGTAATAGTGTTGATTGATTCTAGTAGTACCTATAATTTCATCAATTACAAATTAGAAAAATTTCTTAATTTCTTTGTATTTCTAGCACCGGAGTTTCAAGTAATGATTGTAGATGGAGGTACCATAAATTGTTCTGGAGAGTTCCATAGTATTAAGCTCAATATGGGGGAGTTTTATTGGATAGTCCCATGATTTCCATCCAAATGGGTGGTGTTGATGTTGTATTAGGGGTATAATGGTTACAATCATTGGGATAAATAGCCCTTAATTTTCAATATCTTCTCATGATATTTTCCTTAGAAGGAAAGGAAATTGAGCTTAGAGGTATCCAAGGGAAACCCTGTAAGGTGATAAGCTCTAATAGAATGAAAAAATTACTCAAAAAGGGAAACCATGGTGTAATTGCACAATTGTGCTCACTAGATGTTCAAACATCTATATCCTTTTCTCTAGTTTATCTCTAGATAGTTATCAACAACCATTCCAAGGTATTTAGAGAGATGCCTAAGGGTATTCCTCCTACTCAAGATCATGACCACATTATGCATTTGCAACTAGGAAGTATACCACCTAACATTAGGTTGTATAGGTATCCATATGCACATAAGAGTGAGTTTTGTCATAAGATCCAAGAAATTTTATATGCATGCATCATTCAACCTAGCCAAATTTCTTTCTCTTCACCAGTAGTGATGGTTATGAAGAAGGATGGTTCATGGTGTGTGTGTCCAGGTTATATAAAACTCAACAAATGACCATCAAAGATAATTTTCCTATTCCTATGATTGATGAATTATTAGATGAATTGCATGGAGCAATTTTATTTACTAAGTTGGATATTCATTCATGATATCATCAAATCAAAATGAGGCAGAAAGACATTCCCAAAACAACCTTTATAACACATGAAGGTCATTATGATTTTTTGGCTATACCATTGGACTTAATAATGTGTCTTCTACATTTCAAATCTTGATGAATTATGTTTTCAAACCCTTCCTTAGAAAATTTGTGTTAGTATTTTTTGATGACATACTAATCTACAAACAATACTGGGAAGAACATGTACAACATGTTGATAGAGTATTACAACTTTTGGAAGAGCAACAACTTTATGAAAAGCCTTCCAAGGGTGCCTTTGGGGTTCAAGAAGTGGAATATTTGGGTCATATTGTATCTCATGAAGGTGTACAATTGGACTCTAACACAATTAAAGCTACAAGGGAATGTCCAATTCCCAAAACCTTGAAGAAAATTAGGGGATTCTTAGGATTGATAGGATATTACCTCAATTTTGTCAATAACTATGGTCAAATAGAAACACCTCTAACAACGTTATTAAATAAGGAAGAATTTTCTTGGACTCAAGAATAAACCAAATCTTTTGAAAAAACTAAGGAGGCTATGTGTACAACTCTTGTCCTAGACACACTCGATTTCACAAAAACATTTATTGTTGAGTGTGATGCCTTAAGCCATGGAATTAGTGCAGTGTTAATGCAATTAAGAAGGCCCCTTTCCTTTGAAAGAAATCAACTTAAAGGAAAAAACTTACTCAAACCCATTTATGAAAAAGAAATGTTGGCCATACTACATGTAGTTAAGAAATGGCTCCCTTACCTAATAGGAAGAAACTTCAAAGTAAAAACAAATCATGATAATTTGAAGTACTTCTTGGAGCAATGATTATCTTTAGAAGAGAAACAAAAATGGGTTACAAATATTCTAGGTTTTGACTTTGAAATTATATAAAAGAAAGGAAAACATAATATTGTTCACTATGTACTATTTGTATTCCCCAATTTGATTGGGTGGAAGAAGCAAGTATAGAATGGAAGCAAGATCAAGAGGTATGCAATATCATTCAACAACTACAAGAGGACCCCAATGCATTAGATAAAATTGTATGGAATAATTTTTTTCTATGGTATCATGATCACCTATATTTATGTAATAATTCCCAACTCAAATAAAAGGTTCTTTTGAAATTGCACGCTTCTCCTATAGGAGGACATTTAGGGTTCTTGAAAACTTACCACAAGATCAAGAAGTTTTTTTTTTGGGAAGGTCTTAAAACTAATGTTCAAAAGTTTATGTCTGAATGTGTGGTATGCCAACATAATAAGAGAGAGACAATGAATATGCCAGGTCTCCTACAACCATTAGCTATACCAAGTCAATGTTAGGAAGAAGTTTCAATGAATTTTATTACATGTTTACACAAATCTAAAGGAAATATCGTCATCATGGTAGTAGTGGATCGGCTGAAAAATTACACCCATTTAATTATCTCTCTTTATCATCCTTTTAAAGCAACTACAATATCCACAACATTCATGGAAATAGTTCAAAATCTACATGGAGCCCCCAAGATTATAGTAAGTGATAGAGATCCAATTTTCAATAGAAAATTTTTGATTGAATTATTTTCTTGTTTGGGCACTCAATTGGATCACAACTCATCCTACCATCCTCAATCCAATGGGAAAACTGATATTGTCAACAAATGTCTAGAAGGATATATTTGTTGGTTTGCATCTGATAAACATACAAAATAGGAAAAGTGGTTTCCCTTGGCATAATGGTGGTACACCACATCCTTCCATACTTTATAAAAAATGTACCCGTTTCTAGAACTTTATGGATATCATCCTCCATCCATCACATTTCCCTTGAAAGGTAATACAAAGGTTCAAGCAGTGGAGGACCACATAGGGCACCAACAACAAGTTCTCAAACTATTGAAGGACAACTTGGTTATACACAAAATAGGATGAAACAATAAGCGAATCAACATCACAATGAAAGGGAATTTGAAGTGGGGGATTGGGTATTTTTGAGGCTACAACCATATAAATAGATGTCCCTCAAGAAAAAAAATAAGGAAAATAATGTTGCACCCAAATATTATGGCTCCTATAAGGTGTTGCAAATGATTGGAAGTATGGATTACAAATTGGATTTGCCTCCATCTTCACGTGTACATCAATTCTTCGATGTTTCTTTCTTAAATAAGGTAACCAGAGACAAGATCCCAGTACAAACTATTTTACCAAAGATTAATGAAGAAGGGAAAATCATACTAGAACCAGAAACAATCCTTGAAACAATGATTACGTAGATGCGAACTAGTGTAATTATTGAGTACCTCGTCAAATGGAAGAACCTACCAATGGAAGATGCGACATGGGAAGATATGTTCTTCATGCATAAACACCCATAATTAGTCAA
Organism: Picea engelmannii; assembly: GCA_009831015.1. NCBI lineage: Eukaryota > Viridiplantae > Streptophyta > Pinopsida > Pinales > Pinaceae > Picea > Picea engelmannii. The sequence continues at coordinate 175,103 of ML795268.1, forward strand.
TTGTTGAGGAAAACACTTGTTTTAAGGGAAGGGACATATTAATCCCTAGAAAAAGCCTCATGTTAAGTATAAAACCCCTTATTAAGCCCTAGATATTGAATTATTACATTTCTAGTGTTATATTTGTATGTAGGCTAGAGAAATTCATTGTACCTTTTCATTATAATTG
>ML795268.1:189367-204702 GCA_009831015.1 Picea engelmannii
GTACATCATCCTTCTTCTCTTGTCCATTCAATACTTTAGAACTAGGGAAAGAGTAGTATTCTGTCACAGTTTGTTCCAGATCCAGGTGGATCTGAGGAGATTGGTCTGTGTCCGCACTCACGAATTTATCCTTGAACACATAGGGGTTCCTTCATTGGTCATCCTGGGAAATGACGCCATAAAAATAAAGCTCCAACCTAGATTCTTCTAGGGAGAACAAACAACACACGGTAAAACTCTGGTATGCAAGAAAGAAAACAAAACCTTCTCACAATGAGCACACTAGTTGGTGATGAAATCCAACGTCGCGGGAACAAAGTAAGAAGGGGCTGAGATAGAGCAAGTGGAAAAGTTACGTTGATGACCTGCTTAACGGACTTACACCCTGGTGTAATCTCCCACACATAATCGTGGGTATACCCTCCAAGGAGCCCGAGTGAATTTGGCCAATGTTGATTCCAAGTACCATGAATACTTTCCCCTCCAAAATCACCTTGTGTAAAGACCCTAAAGAGATAGGCCACTAAGGTTACCAACTACAACAGTGATTCCTGGGGAAACATTCAACAATCCGATCCACGCGCAAGGGCAAGGTATCTATCCCGAAATCAACTTGAAAGGATTCCACTCATGATTGTGGGTATACCTTCAAAATACCCCCATAATATGAGAAATCTCTACACCAAGACCAACAAAGCAGAGTGAGTAACTCTGTCAGTCTTAATGCGACCTCGTGATTGACCCTTGTGTGAGAAGGGCTTCCCAGGACAAAATGCAGCAATTGGATTTTACCGCTCCCTAAAAAAATATCCTATGTTTGTTTGCATCTTTGGAAAGTTATATTTCACACTTATTCTAAATCCCTACAACTAATCTATTGTAGGTTTGCTACCAGAAAATGTAAAAATGTCTAATCTATTTTAGTTTAGCGCTTGATTTTCAAGGTTGTTGTTACTCAAAAGGAAAGTGGCATGGACAATATGGTGTTTTGACCAACTCAAAATTTATGCAAAGAGATGAAGATGCAATATTTTCATTTCGATGAAAGATATGCTACGATAAAAACATTCATCATTCTATATGCACAATGTCCCAAAAAGTCAAAAAACATGCAATTCTGCTACTTCAAATGCAAGTTAGTTTCACGACCCAAAAGCAAGAATGCATTCAAAAAACTGAGAACTGAAAGAAAACAAGTAGAATCTTGTTCTAATAAGAACTCATTCAAGGATCCTAAAACCAACAAGCATCCAAGGAGTACAATTAAATGTAGAGAAGAATCTAAGAAACGATAGGGAGAAAGAGAAACACTCAAAACTGTCTCGACAAAAGCGCAGCTAGAAAAGGCAATTTTACGTTTTTGAAAGAGGCTTCAAGCTCTAATCAAGACAAAAGAGAGTGAAAAGCATCAAAAACCAATCCAAATAACTTCACAAACCATCCACAAATACTGGGTAAATACTTCCACAAAACAGGCTGAACAAATCTGAGCAAAAAAGGGCAAAAAACCTCCAAAACAGAGACTAGCGCTCCCTGTCTCAAGGGTACAGAGTGTTGAAATGATCCCTAAATAACTATAGGGGAGCACTGATGATATACCAATGCTCTGATATGGCCTACATAGGGGCGTTGGTCCTCCTAGAAGCTCAGAAAAAGAGCCAAAAAATTGCAAAAAATTCACCCAAAATGCATAAAAAATGGTGAAAATGCTAGTGAAGGTAGGAGAAGGATAATGGATCATACACACATAGAAAAATTTATATAAAAGGTGGTGAAAGGGCATGGAAAAACCAAGAAAATAAAATAGGAGTCCTTCCCTAGTGGAGTCGCCAATTTCTGTTACAGGTGAATCCTCTTGCAGACAAGTGGATTCCCTCTTGGTCTCTAGACTCCTAAGGCCAAGACAGAAAAGTCCTTAACATGGACATGGACATCCTTTTTATATCTAATTAATCTAATATGAAAAATGAAGAAGAGGGATATGTACCTTGTTAACAACGTTTGTCCTCAGAAGATCCAAGCTGAGCTCCTTGATAGGTCCTGTAAAACAAACAAAGATACAAAGAACTTCCTATTCTATTGAGATTATCTCAAACATAGATATATCTACTGAAGACAAATTCATGTGGAACAAACATAAATTTGAAAGAAACAGGCCAAGCATTGATTATTAATGAGAACAAGTAAAAGGTGCTTACAATCCTTTTATGGAGGTGCAACAACCTCTTCCATCTCTCCTTGTCCAACCCCCTTCCTCAAGTAATCTACATTGATTATGCTTTGATAAAATCTCACTTATGGGATCATAAGTTTGGTGTAATTCTCAATCTCCATATGTTGTATGTTACCTACGACATCATAGGTTTCATATCTCCAAAAAAAATTGTACCTTTCACCATGATAAGGCCTCCTTATATAACCTTGGAGAGGCCCAACCAATTGAGATATCTTTGGGATAAGTTGAGGATTCCTCTCCTTCAATTGAGGATCTTCCCTAAGATCATGCCTTGAACTCAAATTTGAATCCAACCAACTTCAGAGATTGAGGGGATTCTTCCCTGTTTTAGCTCAACAAACCAAAAATATGCTCAGAAAAGGTAGCGCTCCCCCAAAAGGGTACACAAAGAGTTTGAATGCTCCTTCGAAGAGGCCTAGGGAGCGCTGGCACTCCCTGACAGTGGGTAGGGGAGCGTTGCCCTCCAAAATCCATTTTTGAGTGGTTTTTCCAGTGGAAAAATGCTTGTACTCCTTTTCAAGTGATTTCTCTTCTTCAAGACCAGTCTTTGAGGTGTATTAAGTGTCTTTACGATGTCATTAGAGTCATGACATAAGCAAGATGGAAGTATGATGTTTGCGACACTTGCGACAAGTGTGGTTAAGATGCGACACTTACAACACTTGAAATGACGACACTTGCAACACTATTGAAGTGAGTAATTTTGATGTGTAACAGATTAATTCTACTTCTTTTCTAGCATGGGGACCATTAGATAGGTTTTAATTTCCCATGTGAATAGGAAACAAAGGCCGGAGTTTTTTACTACTTCTCATAAGAAGAGAGGTAACCCTTGTTCCCATGGTTTGGTAAGAGATTTCTCTCATTAAAAGACATTCTAGGAAAAATTAATGTAATCCATGTGGGGCCCCAATGGTTCCATACACCCTAATGTATGATTAGTATTTTCCTATATACCAATCTTCTACCCCTTTCATCCCAGATCTAGCTTCACTGGAAATTATGTGCCTTGGAAACCCATAAATTACAATACAAAGAGGAGAGAGGAATTTTTTACAGATGTCATTGAAATACATTTTATAATGTATGTTCCATAGTTYGAAKATATACACGTGCACTGGGGGTTGGTMTTGRTCCCAGTTCCGCCCGAGATCAAGAAATTCCACAGAGGAACAAATGGAATCAATCARATAAGTTGACAWATAAAAGMAAKGATTTTTCATACCTATAATATTTTTCATGTTTAGACAAATATTAAAATCCAATATGTCTACCCAATTGAACACTTGTCYTGTCTTCACGATGGTATGGGATAAGGGTATCCAATCTGTYTGAAAATACATGYTCTTCTCCTCGCCATACAATCGATTCAAMATAGTGACCAACATTTTGTACRATGCTTTGAATTCYTGTGTGGGGACAATATTTTGTCCTTGCTTGAGAGTTTTGTYCTCATMTACCCACTAGTGTTTCATTAATTTGGTTGGACCTTTATTTGTTTGATCGAAACCCTTTAGGAATGGCTCATTGAGATCACATGCAGGTGTGGGAAGGTGATACCTCACATTAATATCTTCAAGCCTCATATATGTTATTCTCCTTTCGCGCTTGATTATAATGGTAATAGTGCTTGGGTCAAACTACTTGAATCACCACTGGGATGCTTCGTTGTAAGGAAACAGGGCCAGTCGGGTAGCCACTAGGTGAATGCTTCTCTTTTGTATGTTTTGGTACACTTACAATTCTCCTTCCTCCAGGGAAAAGTCTCTAGTATTGAAGACCTAGTAAATCTCTTTGTATCTGAGGCGGTGTTATTCTCATGTGTGATGGGTGTTCTTCTCCTGTGTGATGGGTAGTATCGTTTACCAACACCTCTTATTGGCGAGAAGAATTTTCAGGCGAAAAGGTTGATGGAAAGTAAACGGAGCTCCTAAATCTCCGGGTATTTTGGCTTTCCATGGTGGAATGTTGTCTATATCTTGCAATAATCGATTTAAAACATAAATCAATCAAAAAAATGGAAAAATTATAATAAGATAAGCAATTTGAAAAAAAAATGTAATACATGTGATTCAACCAAAAAAGATGGTTATGAGTGTTACATATCTAATCAATACAAAGAAGAACACTTCATAAGCTTACGGAGAAATATAGAGTGAAAATGAGGGTTTTAGGGTCATTTCATATGAATTGTGTCACTCTAATTTCACATTAAATGAACAATGTATGAGGGCCAATTCAAAATCAGAGCATGATCTCACCATTAATGTGATTTGAGGAGAACATTTGTCCAAATCTATGTATCGGAATCGTAAGGGAGGAGAAAATTTGAAACATTGGCCATCGGAGTCATTTCCATCAGACAATGAGCATTTATGGATTGTTTTGTGCTCTGAAGCAAAAGGGATCGAAGAATATTTTTCATCTTGTCTTGATTTGTGTGTTGACATCATAGGAGCACAGGTGTTATCGTAGGTGGGCCCTTCAAAATCATTTTCATCAGAGAGAAAAAAATACTCAAATCGATTTATAATCCGATGAAAGGGTATAGAAAGCATATTCTTCTCTAATCTGGATTTTTGTGCTGAAAGAACAAAGTTGCAAAGGGTTAAGGTACATTATCAGAACTTGTAATTTGGAGCTCAACATACTACAAAAATGATAGAACCTGATAAAGATGGTATCAAAAGCATATTCCCTTTTCTAGAACAAAGTGATATCCCAAGAGACTAGGAGATACATAGATATGCAAGCCTTGTTTGAATGGGTCAAAGGATAATCAAAGTTCACCAAGTCATCAGATTATAGCCATATAAGTTATGTAGACCTAGAGGTTTCAATACTCAACTATTTATTTCTAACCAACGATTAGCTTACATGTATAACACCATAGATACGATGTACACTCAGGTTGTCGGACAGTATAAGTCAGGGTCAAAATTTACTCATGAGGAAGAATACTCCGATATAGATGATTCTAAAAAAACCTTTTCCAATATAGCAATCATAAAAGAAAATGTGGGAATATGATAAGGATGGGAGTGTATTTTATCCCAACTCAAACTTGGGTGAAAAAGGCATAAGTGGGAAGTTTTGTGTGCATATCAAATCAATAACAGTGTTTGTGTGTTTGAGAAAAGTGAAGGAAAAAGAATCAATTTTTGGGAAGAAGGATTGAGTGATGTAGCAAGGGGGTTTCATCGCTTAACTTCGTATTGTGAATAGAAATGAAAGGGAAACCTTATAGACTGCATAAAAAAGGGGAACAATTTCTCTATGCCAACACCTTTCCAATAAAGTAGAAATATAGTACCTTGTAAATGAATTTAGAACAGGGGGAACCCATTTTTTTAAATGGGTTGTTGTGGGGGGAGCCACAACACTATTTTATCATAAATATTCATTTGCAACTATAAAATTGTCATTGTCACGTTTAAACAATCACATGTTATAAGCTAAAGAGGGAATCCTATGATAAATATCAAATAAGGAAGCTTTGTTAAGATAAACAATGTCCCCGATCTAAATGGGCATTTGAGTCCACTCACAAATTCCATCGATAAGTTGAAGAGGATTAGTTAAAACATTTCCTTTAACTACTGAAAAATAAAAAACAACTTGAATATTCTTATCCTCGCATCATTCTCATGCTTATAATTAATGAAAAATAAAACTCAAGTATTCCAAAAAAATTGATCACCATGCATTATTTCACACCATACAATGATACAAGCAATATGTTCAAAATAACAAGAGGGTGCATGTCAATACTAATATGTCCATAAGGTAGAGATTTCACAGATAAAATGTAAATGGATTGAAGGAAACTTGGGTAACAAAAACATAATATGATATGTCAACATAATTTATACTCTCGTATCTCTCCATACAACTCATGCTTGAATATTGATATTTGCAAGCAAGATAGGTCGATAAACAGACATATACATATATATAAACAACCTCATATGGTGTTTGATCCAAGCTTCAAGGTTTGCAGAAATTAGTCACATATATATCACATGTGTATTACTTGTGCCATACACTAGTACAATTTCTATAACCACTACTATCATCCACCCACTTCTATTTAGATTTCACTGGAAACATTAAAGTTGCATTTATATCATAGGCCTGGGTGGATTCCTAACTCATATTCTAACATTTAAAAGAATAGATGTTCATCCATAATCACCAATGATATTTCAAAATGATAGTCCAACTTCAATCCCTAGTATGGATGAAAATAATGAGTCACAAAAGCATGCATATAACCTCAACCAATGATGCCTTCAACATGGATAAGTTATCATGCCAAGTTTCAAATCAAACTATGTATGTATTCAAACTTAATGAACAAAAATATTAATATCCCAAGTATGGCCTTTAACAAAAACATGGGTATGTATCCAAAGAATATGAATAACATCACCAACACTAAAACATATGCCATTTATTAACAAAATTCATGTATGCATTAAACATGAGTTTTTACTTGTCCAGAAAGGGTGTAATATCAAACTTTAACAACAATTGAATAAGCATGCAAACATCATGAAAAACCCTTTCAATAATGGTATAAGTATTTAAACCACAAGTCTAGTAGTTGCTATATATAGTCGGGGTTTAAAAACATGTTGAGATGCTTCTATCACTCCTTGTAACACAATCTAGGTATGTAGAAAAACCATTAACATCACTATCACTTACATGTCATGGTCTCCAACTCCACCAACAAGGAAAGATTTGTTTTCCATTATTTCTCATACAATATATACATTTATTATGAAATAATCATCATCTTATAATGTTGGTTGAATAGCCATCAAAATAATCCACAAAATTATTCATACCTAAGTCAAAAATTACTTCAATGAATGTTGCTAGCAAAGTGAGGAACAAGGGCATACGTTTGTAAATGAAAGTAAAGGGAATTCAAAACCTAGAAAGGGCCTTTAAACTTATTCTCAATACCCACATCAATCCAATAACTAAATGCTCTTTTTATTGTCCTTGTCTCCAATAAAAAATAATGCAAGGTTTGGCTCATTTGGTAGGTCTCATCCCTTGCTTTTATGAGCAAGAGTGTGACATGATGAGAATAGTAGTGCCAAATCCAACTAAATAAGCTAATATACTAAATAACTAAATTATGGCTATAGTAAAGTTCACTTTAACACAAACAACAAAGAGGATGTGAAAGGGCCAACACCATAGCAGTTAAGTTGAGCTCACAAATAATGCTAAGTACGGAGGTCAAAATGAAAGCTAGCTATGGTAGTTTCCATTGAACCATTGGATGTGATCCATGGTTGGAAAAAGGCCAATGTTCATCATGTACATATTTGCATTAAAGTCACCAAGTGGCTTATTTTCATAATGTTTTCCATTAGCAAAAAAAATCATTTTTCCATAGTTCAACAAGTTATATGAGTGGAGCTTGATGCCTTAGCTTATTTCTATTTCGGACCATCCCAATCCATCGCCATTAGCCACAAATAAAAATATAGCGTTCCCACAAAATACACAAAATACATGTATTATTTCATAAGTCACTTGCATATGCATCTAATCCTATGTTTAATCCTTTGTTTCGTAGGTAAAAAAAATCAACCAATGAGTTATGGGGAAGTTCATTAAAAGCATGATAACTACATGCATGCAACCATATGTTAACTACATGCATGCAACCATATGCAAGCATGATAACTACATTATTCATTTACGAAATCCTATATGTTAATCAAATCTACTTGGAAGTTACATGTGTCAAATCAAGGTGATGTTAGAGCTTCATAACATCATGAATATAATCAAGATGTTGCAACAAATAACCCTCCCACCATAAGCATATCATCAATAAGACTTCTTGAATTCAACAATATGATATGAATGGATTGAAGAAACCATGAGAAATCATTATCATAATAAAATATATATAATGTTTGATACATCAAACATCCTAATTACGAGACTTCATGAATTCAACAATATGATATGAATGGATTGAAGAAACAATGAGAAATCATTATCATACTAATATATATATATATTGTTTGATACATCAAACATTTTAATTATGACTCTAAGGCACACTAGTTGGAGGCTTAGTTACTTGGAAAAAAAGGGTGAGAAGTTTTTCTTGATACATCAAATGTCCTAATTATGACTTTGATGCATAGTAGTTGGGAGATTAGTTACTAGAAAAAAAAAGGGTGGGGTGAAAAGTTTTTTTTTAAGGTATTGACAATTGAGTGAATGTTTTAGAATATCACAATTAAAAAAAATAAATTTTAATATTTTTCAATTAGATAGGTGTTGACCAAAAAATGCGTCACTAAATTTGGGTTAACATTTCATGACCCAATGAGGCTTGCATTTTCAACAACATATGAATTCATAATTTCAAGTTTTATATTAAATACATAAGTTGGGATTGACTACACTGATAGTAACAAAATGAAATCATCAAGGATGAGCTTATAAGTATAAGGATTCATGTTCATAGTTGAAAAGAAAAACAAATGAATAAAATGAGGAAAAAAAAATTACATGTAAATAAGAATAGATATAAAGATTCATGTTCATAATTGAAAAAGAGAACAAATGAACAAAATGAAAAAAAATATTTCTTTACATGTAGATATGAAGAAAAAAAAAAACTTAGAATACTAAAGAAATTGAGCATTACCTACACAACATTGAAGCCTACCTAAGTGAAACATTATGAAATTCAAGGCATATTGAAAACTACCTACATAGTTATAACATCCCACCATCAAGTTAGATCAACAACCATGCAAAGAAAAGTATCAACATACCTCTTTTGGGGGTGAATCCAATCAGATCCTTCATCATTGATGATTTAATATTTAATTTGTATTAGAAAAGAAATTTGAAAGGAAATGAAATTAAAAAAAAAAACTTTGAACAATAATAAGAAAACAAAACAAAACAAAATCAGACATATTTAAAAAAATAAAAATAAAAACAAATAATTTAAAATGCAGAATGTAAATAAACAAAAGTATTTATGGGTTTTTTTTTTTTTTAATTATTTAAATCATTCACCATATGCGACCTTTCTTGGGTTTTTTTAAACATGAAAGTGTTATTACAAATATTTTGAGCAATGTTAAAAAAAATAAATTAATTATTTAATTCATTCACCATATGCGAGAATAGTCCTTCTTGGGTTTTTTTAAACATGAAAGTGTTATTGCAAATAATTTGAGCAATGTTAAAAATTTGAGCAATACAAAAGTATTTATGAGTTTTTCTTTTTATTATTATTTAATTCATTCACCATATGAAAAAATAGCCTTTCTTGGCTTTTTTTAAACATGAAAATGTTATTGCAAATAATTTGAGCAATGGTAAAACTACCCAGCTACAACTTCTTAAAAAAAATATTTTTAATTTTATCCTAATAAGAAGAATCCCAAAGAAGGACTTGCCACCCTACCTTGAAAATTGTATCCTTATACTTTATATCATGATATTTCTTAACAACACCTTGATATCTCTTGAAGCTCAAAGATATGAAATTTCTTTTCTCTTTTAGGGCCAACAACACATTATACCTTTAAACAACTGAACTAGTGTCAACAACACATTATACCTTTTCATGATTGTTTATGGTTCTAGTATGATTTTCCCTTCTTCATTAATCTTTGGTAAAATAGTTTGTACTGGGATCTTGTCTCTGGTTACCTTATTTAAGAAAGAAACATCGAAGAATTGATGTACACGTGAAGATGGAGGCAAATCCAATTTGTAATCCATACTTCCAATCATTTGCAACACCTTATAGGAGCCATAATATTTGGGTGCTACATTATTTTCCTTATTTTTTTGCTTGAGGGACATCTGTTTATATGGTTGTAGCCTCAAAAATACCCAATCCCCCACTTCAAATTCCCTTTCATTGTGATGTTGATCCGCTTATTGGTTCATCCTATTTTGTGTATAACCAAATTGTCCTTCAATAGTTTGAGAACCTGTTGTTGGTGCCCTATGTGGTCCTCCACTGCTTGAACCTTTGTATTACCTTTCAAGGGAAATGTGATGGATGGAGGATCATATCCATAAAGTTCTAGAAACGGGTACATTTTTTATAAAGTATGGAAGGATGTGGTGTACCACCATTATGCCAAGGGAAACCACTTGACCTATTTTGTATGTTTATCAGATGCAAACCAACAAATATATCCTTCTAGACATTTGTTGAAAATATCAGTTTTCCCATCGGATTGAGGATGGTAGGATGAGTTGTGATCCAATTGAGTGCCCAAACAAGAAAATAATTCAATCAAAAAATTTCTATTGAAAATTGGATCTCTATCACTTACAATAATCTTGGGGACTCCATGTAGATTTTGAACTATTTCCATGAATGTTGTGGATATTGTAGTTGCTTTAAAAGGATGATAAAGAGAGAGAATTAAATGGGTGTAATTTTTCAGTCGATCCACTACTACCATGATGACAATATTTCCTTTAGATTTGCGTAAACATGTAATAAAATCCATTGAAACTTCTTCCCAACATTGACTTGGTATAGCTAATGGTTGTAGGAGACCTGGCATATTCATTGTCTCTCTCTTATTATGTTGGCATACCACACATTCAGACATAAACTTTTGAACATTAGTTTTAAGACCTTCCCCAAAAAAAAAACTTCTTGATCTTGTGGTAAATTTTCAAGAACCCTAAATGTCCTCCTATAGGAGAAGCGTGCAATTTCAAAAGAACCTTTTATTTGAGTTGGGAATTATTACATAAATATAGGTGATCATGATACCATAGAAAAACATTCTTCCATACAATTTTATCTAATGCATTGGGGTCCTCTTGTAGTTGTTGAATGATATTGCATACCTCTTGATCTTGCTTCCATTCTATACTTGCTTCTTCCACCAAATCAAATTGGGGAATACAAATAGTACATAGTGAACAATATTATGTTTTCCTTTCTTTTATATAATTTCAAAGTCAAAACCCAGAATATTTGTAACCCGTTTTTGTTTCTCTTCTAAAGATAATCATTGCTCCAAGAAGTACTTCAAATTATCATGATTTGTTTTTACTTTGAAGTTTCTTCCTATTAGGTAAGGGAGCCATTTCTTAACTGCATGTAGTATGGCCAACATTTCTTTTTCATAAATGGGTTTGAGTAAGTTTTTTCCTTTAAGTTGATTTCTTTCAAAGGAAAGATGCCTTCTTAATTGCATTAACACTGCACTAATTCCATGGCTTGAGGCATCACACTCCACAATAAATGTTTTTGTGAAGTCGAGTGTGTCTAGGACAAGAGTTGTACACATAGCCTCCTTAGTTTTTTCAAAAGATTTGGTTTATTCTTGAGTCCAAAAAAATTCTTCCTTATTTAATAATGTTGTTAGAGGTGTTTTTATTTGACCATAGTTCTTGAAAAACTTGAGGTAATATCCTATCAATCCTAAGAATCCCCTAATTTTCTTCAAGGTTTTGAGAATTGGACATTCCCTTGTAGCTTTAATTTGTTAGAGTCCAATTGTACACCTTCATGAGATACAATATGGCCCAAATATTCCACTTCTTGAACCCCAAAGGCACCCTTGGAAGGCTTTGCATAAAGTTGTTGTTCTTCCAAAAGTTGTAATACTCTATCAACATGTTGTACATGCTCTTCCCAGTATTGTTTGTAGATTAGTATGTCATCAAAAAATACTAAAACAAATTTTCTAAGGAAGGGTTTGAAAACATAATTCATCAAGATTTGAAATGTAGAAGACACATTATTAAGTCCAAATGGTATAGCCAAAAAATCATAATGACCTTCATGTGTTATAAAGGTTGTTTTGGGAATGTCTTCCTGCCTCATTTTGATTTGATGATATCATGAATGAATATCCAACTTAGTAAATAAAATTTCTCCATGCAATTCATCTAATAATTCATCAATCATGGAAATAGGAAAATTAGCTTTGATGGTCATTTGTTGAGTTTTATATAACCTGGACACACACACCATGAACCATCCTTCTTCATAACCATCACTATTGGTGAAGAGAAAGAACTTTGGCTAGGTTGAATGATGCATGCATATAAAATTTCTTGGATCTTATGACAAATCTCACTCTTATGAGCATATGGATACCTATACAACCTAATGTTAGGTGGTATACTTCCTAGTTGAAAATGCATAACGTGGTCATGATCTTGAGTAGGAGGAATACCCTTAGGCATCTCTCTAAATACCTTGGAATGGTTGTTGATAACTATCTGGAGATAAACTAGAGAAAAGGATATAGATGTTTGAACCTAGTGAGCACAATTGTGCAATTACACCATGGTTTCCCTTTTTGAGTAATTTTTTCATTCTATTAGAGCTTATCACCTTACAGGGTTTCCCTTGGATACCTCTAAGCTCAATTTCCTTTCCTTCTAAGGAAAATATCATGAAAATATATTGAAAATTAAGGGCTATTTATCCCAATGATTGTAACCATTATACTCCTAATACAACATCAACACCACCCATTTGGATGGAAATCATGGGACTGTCCAATAAAAATCCCCCATATTGAGCTTAATAATGTGGAACTCCCCAGAACAATTTATGGTACCTCCATCTACAATCATTACTTGAAACTCCGGTGCTAGAAATACAAAGAAATTAAGATATTTTTCTAATTTGTAATTGATGAAATTATAGGTACTACTAGAATCAATCAACACTATTACCTTTTTATTTTTTTATGTATCCTTGTATCTTGAGGGTTTGTGTAGTACTGATGCATATCAATGCATGACAAGATATCATTGGAGTACTCTCTTCTAGATCTATATCTTGTGATGGTTCCAATTCTTGATCTTGTTCCTCTTCACAGTCTATGTAGAATAATTTCTTCTCACCATATTTATGCCCCTTACTGTACTTGGTGTCACAATTGAAACATAGCCTCTTTTTTCTTCTCTCATCCATTTTCTTAGGTGTCAACCTTGTCGGTTGAGTGAGGTTAGGAGAGGGAACATGGTGCTCCCTATAGTTGCTAGTGGTCATCCTTCTAGCAGCCATAATTTTTTTTCCACTTTCCTTTCCATATTGAAAGCTTTCTTTAGGGATTTAGGTTTGAAAATATGCACCTCATGTTGAATTTTCTCCTTCAAAGTGCCCATAAAGATATCTAACAAATTATCCTCGGTAATGTTCTTTACCTTGAGACTGATCTTTTGAAATTGTTGAATGTGCTCTATAATTGGACCTTTTTTCCAAATATTTATCAATTGACTAAATAATGTATTTCTCTTAATATTCTCATAATGTGCTATCAATTCATCCATAAAAACGGACCCAGAGATAATAGAATTATTTTTCTTTCACAAAGCCATTGATACCAAACAAATTGATCATTTTCTAAATATAAGGATGCAATAGGTGTATTTTGTAATCTTGGCACTTGATGTAGATAAAAGTATTGTTTCATATGGAATATCCATGTTATATGACCTTTACCATCAAATTTCCTCATATAGATCTTTGGAATGAAGTATTTCCTTAGTGTTGCATTGAAAACTCGATGATGTGGATCTTGAAGTGATGCATAATCATGATTTTGGAACTCAATCTTTATTTCTTCCACATTTTCATGATTTCCTTGTATTTTGATATCGCCTTTAGGGAGTCTCTTATCTAGAGCATGTAAGATCATGGACATGGAATTTTTCAATTCTAACATCTTCTTTTCCATATGCTCCCAATTTTCATCCATATTATTTTCCATCTATTTCATATTTTCATCCATCTTAATTTCCACCTCATCCATATTATTTTCCACCCCATCCATCTTCTTTTCCACCTTTCCAATATGGTGAAAGATTTCTTCTCTTTCTTCTTGAGTCGTGGTTGAAATATTTGGAGGTTTAGTTGGTGATATATATTTTGGAGCAATCTTTAGATCCATGTGAGAAAATAATATTTCTCCTATTTTTCCTCTTTATCAAAAATGTTGAATCATACTAAATAGATCTTCCAATCAAAATTTATGCCAAATGTAAGTTGCATACATTTCAAACCCTTAATTTGGAGTATGTCTAGATGGATGACCTTTGTCCTGGTATATCTTTGAACTTTGAACCCTTATGATTTTAAAATTTTGGCCTATAGTACTTCAATGTGAATTCTTAAACTCTTGAAAATTTCATGGTATGAACCTTCACTGATAAAAATTTATAGCACAAATACCAAAATGACTTGTTTAAGACTAATTTCAGGATTAGTAAAAATACCCAACTTCCACAAGATATATCTCACAAATTATAATGATTAAAACTATGAAGAATTTCCACAAGTAATTCACTATGTCTCCTCAAGATTATAAAAATTTAAGAGTCTGAAACTTCACCTAAATGGTTTTATAGAGAAAATAAAAAGATGTCTCATTTGAGACTAATTTTAGGACTAGTCACAAACCCTAACTTCCACATGAGATATCTTTGAAAATGCAATGAACCCAATCCTGAAATTTTTACCATTTATTCTTTGCTATCTTTTCTCAGTATCATAAAAATTTCATTGTCTCAAACTGCTCAGAAAAAACGTTATAGAAAAAATACCAAGATGACTCATTTAAGATTGATTTTAGGATGAGTCAAAAACCCAATATTCCATAGGATACATATCTCAAATTATAACGAAACATAACCTGAAATTTTTACCATAAGTACTTGGATATGTCTCTTGAATAACCTCCAAAAATTTTCATCTGAATATTTCAAAAAAAATTATAGCAAAAAATCCAAGATGACTCGTTTGAAGAAGCAAAACCCTAGGATCAATGCTCTTAAACTAAATGTTATGAACCAACACCTTGAGAATGATAAAAAATTAGTGAATAACAATCCACTTCAAGGGGGTAACCTCATTTTACAATATACTCAATGTACAAGATGATATGAGATGATCCTAAGACTAGGTCTTCTTGGTGTGTGTGTGTGTATCAATTGGGTTTAGCCCAAGTGGTTTGTTCTTAGGGGTGTCTTCATATGGTTTACCCCAGGTACCATCCTCGAAATGAGGGGAAGTTCCTGGTGGATTTCCCCAGGAATTATTCCA
>ML795269.1:35962-48614 GCA_009831015.1 Picea engelmannii
AGGAGACACCGAAGCTTGCCAATGTCGAAGATTACTGGGATGTTGCTACCATTGACAAGATTACAAAGTTGTTGCACGAATATTAGGACTTGTTCCCAACCAAGTTCACTGATATGAAGGGAATCAAAGTACCTATGGGAGAGATGATAATACCTTTGAAACTAGATGCGAAGCTATTCAAGCAAAGACCTTACAGGTTGAACCCGAAATACAAGGAAAAAGTTAGGATTGAGCTCGACAGAATGCTGGAAGCAGGGATTATTGAACCTGTCGAAGAGTCAGAGTGGATCATCCCTATGGTAGTACAAGATAAGAAGACCAAAGGTGAGATTAGGATATGTGTGGACCTCAGGAAGTTGAATGATGTTTGTCTGTATGACCCCTTCCCTACACCATTCACTGATCAAGTATTAGACAACGTGGGAGGCCAGGAGCTATCTTCTTTTACAGATGGCTTTTCAGAATACCACCAGAACCGGATTTCCAAGGAGGACCTCCACAAGACCATGTTTTCCACCGAATGGGGATCCTACCAATATACAGTAATGCCATTTGGACTGAAGAACGCCCCAACCATCTTTTCCATGGTGGTGGTCGAAGCATTCAAAGAATTTCGGCATAAATTTTTAGAAGCATATTTTGATGACCGGACTGTGTTTAGTTTGTTGAAAAACCATATTGAATATCTAAGGCCAATGTTGGATAAATGCAGACAGTTTCAAATTGCTTTAAATCTAAAGAATTGCATCTTCTTCTCACCATTTGGAGTACTATTAGGTCATATTGTATGAAATCAAGGATTGTTGGTTGACCCATCAAAGATTGCAATTATAGTTGATTTGCCACCACCTACTTTAGTCAAACAACTGCACACTGCACTAGGACATGCTGGTTATTACAGGAAATTTATTAAAGGATATGCCCAAATCACAGCACCGATGGAGAAGCTGTTGAAGAAGGAATGTTAATTTGACTGGACAGATGAATGCTAGCAGAGCTTCGACACACTGAAGTAGAATATTGTCACTGCGCCCATTCTCGTTTTCCCAGATTGGAACAAGGAGTTTCATGTGAATTTTGATGCGTCTTCTATTGCATTAGGAGCAGTACTAGCACAACCGGGAGAAGGGGAGATTGACCGTCCATTAGCATTTTCCAGCAGAAATCTATCTACAACTGAGATTAACTACACCACTACAGAAAGAGAAGGGTTATCCATGGTGTATGCATTGCAAATATTCTGCCACTACTTGTTGGGAGGACACTTTAAAATGTTCACAGATCACTCCACGCTGAAGTACCTAGTCAACAAGCTAGTGTTGGGGGGTGAATCTGAAGATGGCTTCTGTTGTTTCAAGAATATGACTTTGAAATCATAGTTAAACCAGGAATAATGAACAAGGGTCATGACCACTTGACAAGGTTGGAACATCACAAAGAACCCACCATCTTAGAGGACACACTACCAGATGCACAACTTCTCACCATTAGAAAGATTGATGACAACTTTGCAGACATAGTCCAGTTCTTATCAACATGAATGGCTTCAAGTGAGTATACAATTCCTCAGAAGAAACAACTAGTAGTGCACTTTGTAGACTTATCGTTGATCATTGGTCATATGTACAAAATGGGACCTGATGAGATACTAAGAAGGTGTGTTATGGAGACAGAGCGACCATTGATCCTCACAGAAGCTCATGAGGGAATCACACGAGGACACTATGCAGGGAAAGCAACTGCGTAGAAGGTTCTGTGAGCTAGCTTATGGTGGCCTACCTTACACAGAGATGCTAAAGAATATGCCAGGGCATGTGATGTATTCCAAAGAGTTGGAAAACCATCCCGAAGAGATGAAATTCCATTAGCACCGCAGATGACCCTACAAGCATTTGAAAAGTAGGCCATTGAATTCGTGGGACCTATAAACCCACCAGGAAAGTGCACAAAAGCAAGGTGCATTATTACTACAACCGAATACTTAACCAGATGGGCAGAAGCCAGAGGAATTCAAGGACTGTAGTGCAACTATAGCTGTGCATTTTATATTTGACGATGTAATAACCATATTTGGATGTCCCAAGATCCTTATGAATGATCAAGGTACACACTTCATCAATAATATAGTTGAAGCCCTGACTGAAGAGTTTGCAGTCCACCATTAGAAGAGTATGCTTTACCATCCACAAGCAAATGGGACAGTTGAAGCATTCAACAAGATCTTGGAAACTGCATTGACGAAGATTTGTTGTGTGAACATGAATGACTGGGATTTAAGAGTACCTACAGTACTATGAGCTTATAGAACCACTTGCAAGAAATTAACAATGCAAACCCCTTTCAAGTTGGTGTATGGTCTTGAAGTTGTTGTCCCGATGGAATATTTGGTACCCAACTTAAGGATTGTTGTGTTCACAAACATGGATGACACTGGCGCTATTCATGGGAGGCTTGCACAGTTGGTGTAACTGGAAGAAGATAGATTCATTGTCGGGTTTCATCAACAAGTTCAGAAGGAGAGAGAGAAGGCTTATCACGGCAGGCACATCAAGAAGAAGGCATTCAAGCAAGGTGATTTAGTGTTGATGTATGACGATAAGTTTATAAAACACCCTGGGAAGTTCAGAATGCATTGTCTTGGACCATATGAGATCACGTATGTCACAGAAGGAGGAGCTACGCAGCTGAAGACATTGAATGGAGAATGGAAAGAAGGATTGGTGAATGGTAGTCAACTAAAGTTGTATTATGACAACCAACTGCCCCACAACTCTAAGTAAATACAAGAGGAAAAGGTTCTAGGTACCAGGTGCAGTTGAAGCTGGGTACCGAACATAGAAAAGACAATCTTCACAGGGAGGGAGAAGAGGCACAAAGCAGAAAGAAAAGGCTACACTACGCAATCCATGTCGAAGAAAAATAGAGGAACCATATATGAAGTGCCTTGGGACGAGTCACAGGTGAGTGTTGGGGGCCTGTTGGCCCTTGGTTATGGAAGGAAGTGAAGTACAAGGAAGAAAAGGTAAAAAGCGAGCTTCACGGGAGACACAGTGACTATCACTACTTTGAAGTGAGCAAAAGAGAAGAAAAGATGGAGAAAAGTGCAGAAAAGCAAGTTGTTGGATGAGGAGATCGAGGATGACAGATCAACAAGGGAGATGGATTGAGAATGACTCAGAAGGTGGGAAAATCCATCGTTGGATGCTTTAGAGCACCGCACGAGAAGGAAGGAAAAATAGGTTGGCGAAGCCCAGAAAAGGAGGGTCAAGTTGACCTAGGGTTTTAGACACATAGGGTTTTGGTATTTAGGGTTTTGGCACCTAGGTGTTGGCCTAAGGCTATCGGTGAGTGACTGTAATGTATAAATAAAGGTAAATAGGACCTGGGTCGGGTTGTTCATGTTATGTTTGTCTTTGAGTATTGAGAGGGAAAGGATTGTATTGTAAGATCTTCAGTTGTGTGCGAAGGTCAAGTCCTGCAGCTGGGTGCACAGGAAGGGGGGAGAAAGAGAGAAAAGAATGAAGATCTACTAGCTGAGAGTGCTGATAAGAACTGTAGGCTTTTCTTTAATAAATCATAAGCACATTTTTGTGGACGTATCCCTAGAGAGAGGGTGAACCACATATATCTTGTGTTGTGGATGTGTGATTGATGCTTTGATCTCTGTTACTGTTATATTTTTATTTGAATTGTTGTATTAGATCAGATCTATAACTACGCATGATAGATCTATATTGATAAAAGATAAGTGCATGTTGCATTGTTGTTCTACTAAGATTGATATTCCCCTGGTTGTAGACATCTCTGTCCTGCAACCCCCTCTTAAGCTGCTTTATGTGAGACTACATCTGCTTCGCAGGTGCTGCGAAAAGGGCCAGTAGCTTGGGCTTGTTGGTGCACTCTTGGAGTGAACCTTGGGTCTTCCCCTTGTGCCAACATGCACTCCCAGTATCTTAATAGTTTTTGACCTCTTCACGGTAAGTGTCTTCTAGTGAGTTAGGAGGTAAGGGTTCGTAGCCTTCTGGAGGAAACCCTTTCATCCTACATGATCTATGAAGACATGTTTCAACCACAGTAACAATTTTAAGGACAACTAAACTAAACAAACAACATTCACTAAGAAATATAGAAAACCAACAAGAAAAACAATGTCTTCTCTCAATGAACGTACTAGTTGGTGATGAAATCAAACATCGTGTGATCAAATTCAAAAGGGGCTAGGATATGAGCAGGTGGACTAGTTATGTTGGTGTCCTAACTAACAGACTTACACCTTGGTGCAAGTTCCCTCATGGTTTTACCCGCGGGTTACCCTCCAAGGATCCTGAGTGAGTTTGACCAACATTTGTTCTAGGTACAACAAAGACTTCCCTTCACCATCACCTCATGTAAGGACCCTAATGATTATGGGCACTAAGGATACCAACTCATAGTCATCCTCTGGGTCGGTACACCTGACAATCGAGTCTAAATGTATGGGCATGATATCAAGTATGAAATTCTTCAACAAAACTGAGGACAAATGGACCGAAAAACTCCACAGGACCCCAAACGGATTCAGAATTCTCAAAGCTCTGAGACCAAATGAAAACAGTTTATCCTCAAGAAGAACCCCCAATATACAATCATACCACTATGATTGGTTAATTCTCGAAGGGATAATCTATGTTGCTATCCCACATGTGACGTCCTGCTTAACCCTTGTGTGAGAGGGGGATCCCAGTTATGCTTATACGAAGGTTGTATTTTCTCTCCCTATCACAAAATTATGAGTTTATCTTAAATTCTTTGGAGAGTTATTCTCACAGCCTATTCCAAATCTCTAGTCCTAGTCTATTATTGGTGTAAAGATCCAAAAAAAAAATGTTTCTAGTTCAATTTTAATTAGAGTTCATTTTTGGTGGTTGTTTGTTACACAAGGGTGAATGATAGTGAAACTGATGATGTTTGAGACTGACTCCACAAAAAGTTAAAAATAATGATATGAAAACTTTCTTTTCAATGAACTTCTAGTTATGATAAGGAGAATATTTGTTTTTCTTTTGTCGCTAACAAACACTCAATAATGCAAAATTTTATGTTTTTTGTTCTCAAACAAGAACTTAGACAATTGAAAAATTATAAAGAAGACCTTTTCAATATCCAAAACCAATGCATACAACTATTTCTTTGTTTGATTTTGAATACAAAATAAGACATTCATCTAATGCTCTGTTCTTTCACTAATAATGAAAAAGGTTCACTACTGTGATTTGAAAAAGTAAGAATCAAAAGCACGCAAACAAAGGCATTCTCAGCAGTAAACAAGAGACCAAAAGAAAAACAACTACCGAACTATTAACTCAAATAAAACACTATGAAACCAAAAGTCACACTTTATAGTCTTCCAGAAATGAGTAAGGGATCAAAGATAAAGAAAAAAATAATGTGATTGATGACCTTCCTTGTGAAAATCTCCAATCAATCAGATAATTGAGAAGAGTGGAAAAAATAAACAAATTTCGAAAGAGAAAGGTCGATTAGAAATAAGTAAAGACAACACAAACTCAATGAGTACTAACAAGAATGAAAGGTAGTAAGTTTGAGTCAAATAGAGGACAATATCAAACAAAAAAGGATATGAGTTAAAGAAAGCGATCCAAAGACTATACCCAACAAGCAATAAAGTTTGCAATTTCCCAAAGAAATAAAAATCGATGCTCTAGTAAACAAAGCACCAGAGCGTTGTTGCGCTCCCTAGTAGACTCTAGAGGAGCTTTGATTAAGCAACAAAACTATGAATTGAAATTAGGAGGGGCGCTAGTTTTGAGGAAAGTTGGAGGAAAATCTCAAAAATCTCAGTAACTCAGGAAAATTTAGTAAGAGGCTCTGTGAGACAACTTAGCAAAGAGAAAAAGATGGAAGGACAGATCAAATAAGAAAATAGGATCTGAGGATAGGAAAAGGTCACGGATGAAACAAGGAAAGAACAAACTGAAAATTTGTTCCCTAGTGGAGTCACCAATTTCTGTTACGGAAATATTCCCCTGCGAATAGGCGAACTTTCCCTCATATTACTGACCCTTATACCAAGATAGAAACAATCATTTGGGCACTGCTATTCCTATAAACTCATTTTTCTTATCGAAAAAGAGAGGAGAAGGTAAAGTAGGATGTACTATGTTTATGACATTTGTCCTAGTTGCTCCTACCTACAAGCTTGATCCAATTCCTGGCACAAATCAATACCTGCAATGAATAACAAGAAACAAGTAACTTCCTTCTACTCTAATGGATTAGGAAAAACAAATTCATCTATGCAAATCAAATTAAACATATAAAAGAACATGAAACCACATACTTGAAGAAAATAGGCCAAGTATATTAGATGATAACTTAAAGAAGAAACTTACAATATTCAGATGACGTTGTAGCAACCTCTCCATGTCCTCCTCGTCCAACCCTTGCTCGAAAGATCCACAGTCAAAATAACAATGCTTTGTTGATTTTTTCCTCCTTGTTTACCATGGGAGTGCCTCAATTTATAGGCTTTGAGAGGCTCAACTACCTTGGGTATATTTGTAATTAGTTGAGGCTATGGATCCAATAGTTATGATATCTCCCTTAGATGCATCCCTGGAGTTAGATTCGAGCCAAACCAACTTGATCCATCCATATTTTTCTTTAGAAGAAAATGGGATTCCTTCCAATATTTCCTTAACCACCTCAACGCTCCCTTAGAATGGGAAACATAACACTACAACACTCCCCCTGAGATGGAAAAAGAGCGCTAGCACTCCCTATGTATGAGCAGGGGAGAATTTATCTTCCCAAAAGTTGCCAAGATGATCAATTCCCATAGAAAAACATTTGTATCGACAGTCGTATGATGGGGATTCTTATTTTAACATGTTTTAGGGGTTGTAGCAAGTGTTTTCATGGTGTTGTTCATGATGCAACACTAACGGAAAGAGAATGCAACACTTATGACACTTGCGACAAAAGTGCAACACTTAGGACAATGAGAATATGACATTGTCTAAGTGAGAAATTTTGATGCGTAACACCTTCTTCTTAGGAACTGTCAATTCCTAAGGATCAATAGAACTTGCAACCACAGCCTCAATGTACTCTTTGAGGTCATTCTCCTCCAATAGAAGAAGAATCCTTTCCTTCCAAGCTTGGAATTTTGTTGCCCCTTCTAACCTGTCCTCAATATTCAATCTGTTCACCATCTTGTTGGCACAGGGGCAGACCCAGGGTTCAACGCTTCAACAGTGCACCAAAAAAAACCCTAACTATCGGTCCTTTCAGCAACACCTGCGAAGCAGATGAATTCTCACCTGAGGTAGAGGCAGGGGAGTTGTTCAATTGAGGTGACCACTTATTCTAGCTGTGCACCTTGTCCCTCAATCTCCTCAAAAAGTGTGTAGGCTTCATCCTGGACCGACTAAAGTCTCTGGGTCACTTCCATGACTTTACTCTAGATGGCATGGACCTACTGATGAACTGTGCATTGTTCTTGTGACCTTTTCATATTCTCGACTATTGACAGTAGCTTCAACTGTGCTTGTAATGTCGCTACTTGTTGCTTTGATTCCTAGAGTTGTGACTCCAATGTCCTTAGTTTTGGGTCCTCTGCAAGGAACTCATAACTCTTCACACTTAGATTTCTTAATTTCTTGCATTCTAAGGTCAGTGCCTTGATTCTTTCAACTGCGCTCCGAGAATTTTCTTTCCTCTGATCTCGCACTTCCTGCGGAGTGCTCGATACTGCTTGCAATTCCAGTTCTACGACTCGTGCTTGGAGATGCTGAATTGCCTCAGCGAGCTTCCCCACTTGGCTCTCATTTGTCTCCTCTTCCATCTGTGTCAGGCCTGGCACAGAGCATAGTGCTCTAGTAACTACTTCTTTAACTCCAATCTGCTCCACGAGCAACTATTCTTTTTCCTTCTGGATCTGCGCTCTATCCTCTACAAACTTCACCTGGAGGTCATCTTTTTCTTCCTGCGCAACTCGTCGTTTCTCCAGGGATTCCTCCTTTACTTTCTTTAATGCCTTTGTGGCCTATTGTTTTTCTTCCTGGACATGATGAAGGCGAGCCTCTATCGCATCTGTTATTCTGTGTAGTTGGGTAGGATCATCTCCTACTTCTATGCCCCCTGATGACAACGACACAGTAGACACTGCACGGCTCGAATAAAGAGCCTGTTGTACCCCTTTGAGCTCTGCCTCGATCCTTTCAAACATTGTCTCATGTTTGGCTTTGCTTCACTACAAAATTTCCTCTGAGGTATCTGATACAATGTCAATGATGAGGTTAATATCATCCACCGTGAGCACAGTCTGAAATGGAGGTTTATTGGCTTTTGACTTATTCCATGATGAAGGTTTATGCGAGAAACCCTCTATTTTCTTAGATGTTTCGGTCTCTGGAAGGGGATATTTAGGCAGTGTTACTTCACCATGTTCTTGTTTTTCTTCTTCCCCTTCATCCTCTTCTTTGTCTACTTCGTCACCTCCTCCTCCTTCAAGTGAATCTGGTGAAGTCTCCTTTGATGCGTTGTTCAGTTCCTGTACCTCTTCCTTCTTTTTCTTCCTACTACTGCTGGGTGCATCATATTCTTCCCAGGTGACTACAGGACTTCTGATGAGGTTGGGGTCAGAGAGTTTTGTCTGTTCAACTGGTACCAGGAATTCTACAGGCCATTCCTTGGTTATTTCCTCCATATCTTCCTCGATGAGTTTATAATAGGACTGGAGCTCTTCCTTATGTTTGTCCTTGCGTGCAGTGATGTAAAATGCTTGTCTGCGTGGAAATTCGCTATTGGACTAAACCTGTGAAGTGTATTTGGAATCATGCGAGAGAACGATTCAATGGCCCTCTTTAGCTACAAAAAAAAGGTGTGGAAAACCACGTTGGACTGCCATTGCTTCGCCATGTCGCTCAAATACCATAGCATAGTGAACTTTGCGGCCAGAGGTTCGGATGGATCGATTTCAAGGAAGTTCACTCCTTTTGGAATCTCCCAAGTGATGAAGGCAACAAGGATCAGCAACCAACTGAAGTGAAACTCGTAGCCCTAGTCTTGCACTTCACGGAAATCTTTCTCCTACTAGTTGATGAGGTAGCTCGCCCAGTTCATTTTCATCCCTTCAACGCATTTTCCTGTGAGGTCGATGATGAACCCTGTGACCTACATTTGTCTGTTCTTCCTGATGAGCTTGCCTGCTATCAACTGACAAGCTAGGCACACTACACCATTCTAGATGGAGGCTACCTTGTAGCCCTGCTTCCCTTTATCTACATCCTCATACGTGTCTTTTATTCATTGTGTCAGGGCACGATCTACATCTTTCCCTGGGTAAAAATCCTGAGGATCTGGTCCTTGCATGCTCAATCCGGTGATCCGTTGGATCAACGCTAGATCTATAGTGATGCGCCTATCCAACCAAAGGTAACCTCCATGGTATCATGACAGGAGGAGTTTAATGCATGCGTTAACCTCCTAATGTTTGCCAATGTGTGGTTTCTTCATCACATCGAGGATTGTCTATCTTGCGATGTCCATGGTCCACGGCTAGGGGATTATCTTCGACTTCTTCCCCATTGTCTTGGTCAAGTACTTATGTGGTGCGAGAATTCCATAGTTCTTGCGGTATCCTAAGTGGAAGTCACTTATCTTTAGCATCAAAATCTATCCTAACTGCGGTTTGACTGCGCGTATCCCCTTCGGGAGGTACGTAGTGATCAGTGTATAGTCAAAGTCCCTCAGGACGCTATCATGACTAACCATGCCAGCCATAGGCAGGATATAGTCAGGCAGGACTAATGGAATGAGCTTCACATTCGCCAAGTCATCATGATGCTTGTTTCTCTTCTCTGTCACAGTTCGGGATGGAACAGATCGATGTCCAGTCGTTGGGGATGCTTGCACTCCTCTCGTCGACAAGGTCTATGCTCTTGCGGACATGACCTTCTCAGCCATGAGGTCTATAAGTATTTCTTCAAAGGATTTCTCTATTGTGATAAGGTCAACCGACATACACGCTCGAGATCATATATCTTGGGTCGATGGACAAACACTCGAGGTAATAATAACGGGTGGCGAGGTCTCAATAGGCACTGCACGAAAGAAATTAGTTCTCTATGGGCTCTGATAATCACTGTTTGAAAAATTTTCCACAGTAAGACATTCGACGGGTTAAATAGATAATGTCATAACGAAATCCTCCAACGGGTAGGAATGCCTCAATCAATGCAATTCCATCCATTATGGCGCAGTCCCAACGGTCCAATGCCGAACATTCTGGCAATAACTGTGTTTCGAGCCATTCTGTAGCATCATTCTAACAGTCGAGACACCTCCAACAATCATATTGTTTCGTCGTTGTGAAGTGCCAATCTATGTTGTTCTGCTATTCTAGCGAGGTTCAAGTTCTGCAAACCTTCCTTCTGCGAAGTCCTCTATGGAACCTCCTGCAATTTTTCTAGCTTTTCTTTCTTCTTACTGAGATTTATAGCCTTCTTTCCTGTGATCTGAGTCTCTGGATTCTTCTTTCCATTCTTGTTCTTATCTCCTCTTGGAATAGTAACTTCGCATTGTTGAGGGTCTTTCATAGGGTTCGAGGATAATACTTCTTCTCTTATTGTTTCTGGAGTAGGTGCTCTACTCTCTTGCATGGACAAGCTCTTTATGCCTTCTTGCATTCTTTCAACTTCGACAACTAGGTCTCTGGTCCTCAGTTGCTTCAACTTGTCCTCTTTTTCTTCTATTAAGCACACTATTCTCCTAGCCATGAAATCCCTTAACTATTTTTTTTTCTGTTCTATAGCTTCCTCTTCTTCTTTCCTTCGGATTTGATCTCTCTCAATCCAATTCTTTCCTAACAAAAGTGAAAAAGGAGTGTTGTTCTCAACAAACTTAATGACCTCGAATTCTTCTTCTTTCGATGCTCCATGAGAAACCATAGGTACATGGGAAAGTCTTCCACATAGGGTTATCATCTTTCCTTTAAACAATCCTATTCCTTCCAATGAAGGAACCATAGCAGGCTTTCCTAATATTTCCCAAGTACTTTTTGTCATAATGTTCACATGTGTTTCTGCATCCAATACACAGTCTATGTAGAAGTCTCCTATTCTTGTTTCTATGCATTCTTTATCTTTTAAGATCTTTGATAAACTAATGTCCCTGTGATCAGTCAGTGTTTCTTTCATCTGCAATAATATAGCCTCTGATTCTTTCTGGTTCTTTAGCATATTCTTAGTCTCTTGACCTTCCTCATGGTTTTATTGTCTCATGTTCATCTTCTCAACTTTAGCAATCATTCTAGGGAAATCCAAAAATTCATGTCCAGTAGATTTATGTTAGGTTCCTAACCTGCACATAGGTAGAAGAATATATTTGGATGTAATAAAGGTCAATATTAATAAGGCCTTGCAATAAAATAGAATAAGTCGAATGTAAGAAGACCTAATAGAAGCTTCGGCTTCTAGAAGGATCTTCCTCTAGATGCTTCTTTTGATAGACATATTTAGTATAAATAGGAGTTGAGGGTATGAGAACCCTAGCTTGGATATTATTGTAATAGAGCTCTACTCGACTAGAGGTTGCCCCCTCGAAGAGGCCCGTGAACATTGCTCTCAGAATCAAAGTGTTATTTTTGTGTTATTCTTATATCATTTTCGTGTTATTGTGGTGATTGTTTTGGTTATATTGTTGTTATTCTACCATTTCTAGCATTTTATTTATGTTATGCATATTTTTATATTTGGTATATTACACTTTACAACAAAGGAAAATAGGGCCTCGACCAAGGCATTCCTTAGCAAGATTTCTCGGTCTTCTACAACTATAACAAAGATTCGATCCTCTCTTTCTCTTAAATGATCCCCAACCTTTACTGTACTGTGCACTGGGATCACGGTGATGGATCTACAAAGAATTATTTCTAGGACTTTGCATCCACTTGTTAGTCCAAAAATTCTTTCTATGCATAGGAATAACATATCTTTCACTATTTCTATCAGATCTATTCATATTATATCTTCTTTCTTCTAGATATCATATCATATCATATCTTCTTTCTTCTATGCAATGGAACCATTTGTTATCATAGGGGCATACCAAGGGTTCAATGCTTCAACAATGCACCAACAAAACCCTAACTACCGACCCTTTCAGCAACACCTGCGAAGCAGATGAAGTCTCACCTGAGGTAGAGGCAGGTGGGGTTGCAGGACTCAAGTGTCTACAACCTAGCTGGGACACATATCTGTGATCACAATACTTAACAGAGCACTTAGCAATTAACATTCATTATCCTTTAACCCCTTTATTCACATAGCAGGTAAAACCCTAATTACATAACAACGCAATATTCAACAAGATCTAACACATCCAAGCACTTAGCACATAGAAATAGATCAGATCTAGCATTCATTCATATCACTAAGCACTAAGCACTAAGCTACTACATCAGATATATATAACATTCATAAATACTACACCACTAAGCATAAATCACATCAATCACACAGAGCAATCACAACTCAGGATATACATGGTTCACCCCCAACATGGGGCTACGTCCACCAACTCTTTTTCTTCTTTATTATCTTCTTTCAATCTTCTTACATGCACGGAGCCACAAAACCCACTCCGCATA